>JAVSBV010050461.1:0-10915 GCA_033117975.1 Parotocinclus spilosoma
TGTTATATATGGTCACTATAGTATGATAAAGCAAAACAAATCTAAAGGTGGCCTAAGACTTTTGCACAATACTGTATCAATATATATATATTGTATACACTGCTCACAAAAACTAGGAGATATTTTATTATTATTAGAAGATATTTTATTATTAGATATTTCATTTTACATAACCAGTCACCTGGGCCATTTAGCTCGGGTCTAAAACCGAGCCCCTCCAGCCTTATCATCTTTAGGTGAGGTTTTTGAGTTTGCTATATATTGGATATCGTGGACAGGTGAAATTTAAAGCCTCGAGGTTTCTTATTAATACCCGTCAGCAAACTTACGAAGACCGGCTTGGCATTTAAGAGTGTTTGAGATAGAAGTGGCATTGCGATTTGGAAAGTTGCTAAGGTTAGTGCTGATAAGAGGAAAAAGGTCTGTGCATTAATAAAATGGAAATATCAGCTTTAATAGGCTGCTCTAGTGCTCCATCCAATCAGCTGGTAATAATGACATTTCAGCAGGGCATCAAACTGATTCTCCTCACCTTCACTTAAGTTTCACTCCAGCCATTTCTACTCAAATTATCCGGCACGTCCTCTTACACTGCTGTTTCGTCCTGTTACCGAAGCGCTGTGTTACTGGAAAGGACGTTACCAGTGAGATATTGCAGCTGTCGTGGTGTGCAAAAGTCTTGGGCCGCCAATGACCATATATCATTATTTGTCATGCTGGTTCTGTGTTAGAACACCAAATAAAAAAAAAAATTCGTCCTCAGTCAGGAAATAGTCCTCATCCTTCCCCATCTTAAAGAGCCGCCGGCTACACTACAGGACCTTCTTAAACTGCTGCCCTTTTTGAAGAGTCATCGCTGTTTTCCTCCATAAACATCAGGCATGGTTGTGTCAGGAGAGCAACCGTGTTGAAAAAAAAAAAAAGAAGAAAACGTGTGCATGTATGATGGGATGCCCTGGAAGATGTGCAGGTCGCTTTACAGAGTACCATCGTTAGGAGGATTTTCTTTTTCCCAGAGAATAGCCATAACATTAATAGTGCCCCGTTAGCCTTGCCGGTGGTTGCTATGGCAGCAGTAAAGTGAGGACGTATAAGAAGAGAGAATTCTGTACAGTCTACATCCACTCTGTGGTTTATCCTTAGAACCGTGGATGGATGGAATGATTGAAATATCTACCCTTAAGTACTCTTAGCAGCACTTTTAGCGCTTGTTAAAGGGGTTAGGAAAACATGGCTAAGGGTTCGAGTCCCAGCCACCAAAGTTTGCCCCCAGTTGCGGATGGCATCAGTTCTTTGGATCTTCAAACCGACCGTTCATGTTTGCTGCCTTAGACGAGGCAGCAGCTGAACCCAGGTCTAAACTTGGCTGGAGCGGTCTAAAGCATACACCTGCTGGACCTTGGAGAGCATGATGAATCTTCATCCTGAATGTGTGGAGAGAACGGAAATAAAACGACTAGAAATGACAGTCATAAAGAATGGAATATAGATCAGCCATTTTTGTCATGATAGGGTTACAGTTCTGCGAAAATTCGCGCAAACTTTTGCGCTTTTATTTTAAGACTCGTTACTCGTGCCTTCAGCGCCGATTCTGCAAGGGCCGTTTGTTCTCGGTGCTTCAAGGTTTTTGATCAAAGCGTCGGCCGCGCTCTTATTTCTTCCCGTGGACAGAATTCGCTGACGCCAGAGAGGCACTGACAAGCGAGCTTTGTTGCCGTGAAGCTTTTTACTAATGCGGAGCAGCTGTTCGCTGTGCGGCGCATTAGTGCGCTGGCAAATTGAATTAAATTCATTATTATGTGGCGTGAGCAGCATTCGCATGCCAACGTTTCGAACCCTTCATATTTTTGGCGCATCCGTGTCCGGGAAAATGATTTACCCTCCTGGGCGGAAGGGGAAGAATCCCCTCGAGTGCTTTTATGTCTGCATCCTTTAGCCCCTCGACAGGTTTGGGCTGATAAATAAAAGGACGGCGTTAAATCAGAAGTTCAGAAGGACGACGAGTCGCACTTTTCAGATGTTTGTCCTTAATTTTTTATTCTTTAATGACAGGAGCCTTGTCAAGCGTTTTACTAATTTATCTGCACCGTTGGAATGTTTCAACCTTGTTTTTTTATATACGGTTAATGGGACCAGCCACTTATTCGGACCAAATCCTAAAGCACCGAAACAAATCCTGTTATATACGTGTTTGGACCAAAATTCCGCTTAATCAGACCAAAGAACGTGAGAGCGAATAAGAAAAAGAAGCCGCAAGTCGCCACTTAGCCACTGCTAAAGCGGATCAGCGAGATATGGGAGGATTTTTGGGATCCTCGGGAGAATTTATGCTTTTATCAAAGGTCAGGAAATCCAAAAAGTTGTGTTGACGAGCAAAACCAGCGGGAGGTGACCACACCCACCACTTTCTTGATTTTATATACTATAATAATAGACATCCTGTAGTTTTCGTTAGGGTGTGCTAACCCAACATTTTCAGTGGACCTATCTGGCCAACGGGTAGCTGCCATACTTACTAACTTACTAAGTGTTCCAGGGTGATTATTTACCGTACTGGTGAACTGTTATTATATTTAAAAAATGTACTTCAACAAGAAATGATTTTTTTGCACTGTAATGCTGATGTTTACTTTTACTCTTAACTGGGTGTCCTTGAGAAACTGACAGTGGCACTGACTTCGTGTTCGTACAGCCACGGTTCATAATTCATGTTTTGACATCTTTTGTTAAGTCTTAAATCTAAATGCTCAGCGTTTTTTCAGTCTCTTTTCATGGGTCACATTATCTCTTTAATCCCCTTTTTCTCTAATGCTTAGGGGTGTAAGGATACACTTTTTTTTTATTACTGAAAGGTAAACAATGCACTAATTATAAAAAAAAAGACTAGTCTGTGGTAATTACTAGAATTGACTATAAATTGCTTCACGATATTTTAAAAAGACGAGTGAAAACTCCTTTTTTGATTCCTGTAGAAAAACATTTCCAAATAACCAGTTACACTTAACGTTTAGGCCAGACTTTTTTATTGCTTGTTTCGCGGATCCGCCGACGATCATATTTGAAGAATACAAAATATATATATATATTTTTTGGTATTTTTCGGATCCGCCGCAGCACCAACGGTTGAATTTTTTCAAAACAATTTTTTTCAGCTTTTTACGCCCTTTGTTGGAGAGCTGACGGTTTCTTCTGTTCATTTTTTTTTTTTTCCAAATTCACTTTCATTTAATTGTAGGTTAAATTTAAATCAAAATTTATTTTATTTTTTTACTCCTTCCTTCTGTTGATTTCTCATAGTCCTAGAGAAATTAAAAAGTGTTAAAAAATAAAGATTTTTTTTTTTCCCACCCTCAGTATTTTCTTAAGTAGGGACATCCGAGGAACAAGCAATTTAAAAAGTCTGGCTTTATAGGCATAATGTATGGTTGTTCCCTCTGGTGTTCAAAACATAAAATTGCAAATGGCATAATAAATGAAAGCAGACTCCTCTTGCACAAAAGTCAAACATTTTTAGGCAGTTTGGTAAATGTTCACAAAATAAGACAAAAAATGCAGGTGTTGCACATATTTTATTCTAATAAATTAGACTTTACAGGAAGACAGTAGTATTGCGAAGACAGAACTGAACAGGAGTTCAGGGGTTTGTTGCTAACTTAGTGGAATCCCAATCCATTTTTTCCTTTTCAAAAATGACAACCAGACATTGTTGAGTATCTTTGTGCCAGAGCTTACAAAGATCACATTAAAGACCTTCCTGGACCAAAATTAATCCTACTCCAAAAAAAAGGATTAATCGACGTCCAGAAACCCAGCCCGTTGGGGGGTCGCTCGGTAGATTTAGCACAAATGTTGGAAGAAAGTGATATGTGTTGATTGCTACACAGCTTGCTTCTACATTTCTACGATGTGACACTACAAAGTTTTTCTTCTTTACAGTTACTCCAGCACTTAATTCATGCAGGGGGAAAATAACACACAAACACACAAAATGTGGAATACCATAATCCATCAAATCCTCCCCGGCCATAAACAGGACGATTCGGTCTCAGCCCAATCTTGTCAGTTTTGGACGCCGAGTTCTCCAGTGGAACTTTACGGCTTGCCTAGGAAGTCCATTGATTTGGGGAGATGATAACGCAACGACAACGGCAACAACAACGACAACAGCAAACACGGCAACGACACAGAAATACAATACAAATTCTCCTATTTTTAGCCCTAAATTGTCCTTGATCTGCAGAACGAAGCAGATTGTGCTACAGCAAAATAAACTCGGGGCAGTTGTCCAGTAAAGATGCTTTTGTTTAGTAGTCATGCAGTTTGCACATTGTTGTTTTGTACACGGTGGACTTTTGTTTCCTCAAAAATAAAATGGCAAACGAAGAAAAAGTTTCTCATAAACACTAGAGAAATCATACAGATGAAATAAACGCGACTGACTCGCCAATGCTGCTTTTTTTTTTTTTTTTTTTTTTTTTTTTTTTAAAACCTGAAATTCCTGGACTAGATATGTTAACTCTGACATCGAAAATTGTCGGGAGACGTACGACCCTCTGAAACTGCGAAAACGCACTTTGCTTAGTAACAATACATCCAGGACATTTCTGAGAATCCAATTCATGCACAAAACTAAGCAAAACTCGCTCTGTGCTTCTGCCTCTGAATGGTTCTGGATCTGGTGGAAATCGGTGGAAATCCAGACCTGTCCAGAGCCGTGGGACCACTTTGGCGAGACCCTTTTCCTGTTTAAGCCTGACGTCGCCTGGGCACAAAGGGAGTTCCGTATGGTCGTGGAGGCATGCGTGGGAGAACTTGTCTGGACCAAGCTCTGTCCTTTACATGCCACCTTTGCGAAGATCTGAAACGCTGCCCATGACCCACCATCAGTGGACGACAGGGGTGTAACGATACACTCTGCACACTCTGTACTACTTCCATACTAAATCTGCTTATAAGTAGTATGCGACCAAAATGTGTACTAATCCAAACAAATTTTCCAGTATGTACTTTCATGGTGTACTGCATCCCCACATGTAGCTCAGCCTGCTTCACCAAAAGAACAGGGACTGCAGTAGCCTAGTGGTTAAGGTTCTGGACTCTGGACCTGATAATCCAGGCTTCAAATCCCACCTCTGCCAAGCTGCCACAGTTGGGTCCTTAACTTAAAATTGCTTGAATTGTAAGACTGTATCGGTTGTAAGTCGCTCTGGATAAATATGGTCTGCTAAATAATGTAAATGTAAACATGGAGTTGGAGGAGAACCACGACTATAATGGTGGTATTGAGGTATTTTCTTATCTCTCAATTAATAAAAACGATGAGGTGTCTTTTTTTCCGTAAATGGTCACGTGATGGTGACTGTAAGACAGATGACTGCGCCTCCTGGGGTTCTCAAAATGCAACTGCAGCTTGGCACGTGCCATTTTTCCACATCAATGCATTTAGTCACGATGCGTCGTTACACCCCTAGTGGACAGTGGAAGCACAACAGTCATATTCCCAAATCTAGTGGACAGACTGTCCAGGAAGAATCAAGTCCATGTTAAATCTCCAGTCTCGGTCCCTACTGGTGACTCTGTGGCAACGTTTTAGTACCTATAGCAGAACATGAACCACTAAGCGACGCTTATTCTTTTAATCAAAACGACTTTTGTTTTGTTTTATGCTTGGTTGAACTGAAATTCTGAAAAACAGCTGGCAGTTTGATTCTTTGGCAGTTTGGTACATCTGTACCAACAGTCACTGGATTACAGACGCCTTAAAGTGGAGCATTTTAACCCATTAACTGGCAAATTCTTTACTTTATTTCTGCCCACCTACATCCCATCCCATCCCATCAGCAGGCGAGTCAAAGCACCCAATCCCCAAATGGGGATCATGGTTTTTAATAGGTTACGGTTGAGGATCTATAATTAGGTCCCACCTAACTTTTTAAACAATTTAAAAGGCGTGCCAGAAGAAAGCCCGGTCTTACTGGAGCGTTGACTGGAATCGGGTTCTGTGGGACAAAAAGGAGATCATAAATAGTCACGGTGCCATTACTTTAAAAGAAGAATGCTTCAAGAAGTATGATGGAGGATCTGTAACGTCGCCTGTCCTCCAACGGCCCTGGGACTCTGACGTTCCTTGGACGAAAGCTACAGCTGATGAATGAACCACTTTTTTTTTTTTTTTTACCTTCGGAAGTACTGAGAAGAAAAACCGCTGACAGCTGGCAGTTTGTTGGGCACTGGCATCAAATCTGTTCCAGTAGGCGCTACTTCCAGCCAAGTCCAAAAGTCAAACGAGCTTCCTAAGTGTCCTCCGTCAGATATTAACAGTCTTGATCACTACAGTGGACCTGCACAGTGGCAGCTCAGCCTGGCACATATGCCAACAAAGTACCAAAAATAAAGTAAAGGTTTAACAAAAAAGGTTAAGTTACCTATAAATAATAGAAAAAATAGACTTTTGAATAGAATCATTAAAAAAACAACGCTATAACTGAATATCAAATCCGTACTCAGAAAACCCGACAAATATGCAGAACAACCACACACGCACACACACACACACTCTCTATACAACACGTCGTGTTCGTCCTATGTTCTAAAAGATTTTCTTGACATCAAAGTTCCTGCTCCGAAATGGACCAGCGTTGATCCTCGCAGTTCTTCCAGATGGTTCCCTTTTGTGGTTTTTGCATTTCATATTGCTTTTTAAACGATCGATTTTGGTCTAGCCCTAATAATTCAACCGGATCTGCTGCTTCAGTGCTGCTTCGATTTGTGTAGCTTCTGATTTGTACTGCTTTCCTGGTACTATCTGTTCTATTTGAAGTGTTTGGTGAAAGTTTTTTTTTTTTGCGTTCCTTGTGCGCCACAAGAGGGCGCCGTGGTGTCGGCGGGAAAAAAAACGCACGTGCGCGACAGTTTTTGTACTACGTTCGTAGGATGGTGAGTGGAAGGTTCATCTGTTGTTGAGTGTTACTTTATGAGGAAGCTATGTGCTTGGTTATGTACAAAGGCGCGGTCTTTACACGCAGATCTCGATGGGCGTGGTGACCAGGATGCGACCGCCTGGGCCGCTGTCCCTTGGGACGCGCTCGTAGCTGGTGGTGGACGACACCGAGCTGTTGGTGGACACCGAGCTGAAGTGATGAGCCATTACCGTTTCGGCTGGCTCGTCCTTGACTGGCGATAAGGTCTGCTGCTTCATCCGGTCCACCAGCAGCTCCTCGTCGTCTGAAGAAGACCTGATCCCGACTTGGTGCTGAGCTCCGCCCGCTGCCTCTCCGTCCAGCATCCAGCACTGGCCGAAGTGGGCGAACACCTCCTTGACAGAGCATCTGCGCTCCCTGTCGAGGGCCAGCAGTTTGCGGAACATGATCAGGGCCTCGTTGCTGAAGCGGCGCCACTGCGAGGGCACCGTGCCGGTGGGCCTCCGCTGCCAGCGGGCGAACTCGTCGTAGAAGGCGTCGGACGGCACAGCTTTCTCCCAGGGGAAGTTGCCGGTGAGCATGCAGAACAGGAGCACGCCCAGGGCCCAGACGTCTGTGCTGTAATCCACGCAGATGCTGTCACGCTGGGTGGCGTCGCTCAGCTCGGGCGCCGTGTACGGGATGGTGCCGCTCACGCGCTTCACCACGGAGCCGGCGCACCGCGCCATGCCGAAGTCGGACAGCTTCACCCTGCGGCACTCCCGGTCAAAGAGCAGCACGTTCTCAGGTTTGATGTCACGGTGCACAAGCTTTTTGCAATGCAGGTAGTCCAGGGCCAGGGCCACCTGGTGGACGCAACGTTTGGCCACCATCTCAGGAAGTCCTACCTAAATGGATGAATAATAATAATAATCCATAAGAGTTATAATAAATCGATTTTCTGTCCAGTTCACTGGCCGCACTCTCAGGCGCCTCCACCATATCTACTCATCAGCCACTTTTTAGCCACCTCCTTCTTCGTTTCTACAAGTTTAGTCCTGATCATATAGAAGCACTTTGTTACTCTGTTCTCTGATGGTCAGGACCCCCATTAGAGTGGGTGGATCATTCTCAGCAACCGCACTGCTGCTGATATGATTGGATCAGACACAGCAGCGCTGCTGGAGTGCTTAGACGACCTCAAACCCAAACCTGCTCACCAACCAAAAAAGTCCAGTCAGGAGTACCTACTGTATGGAGGATGTGTCTAAGCAAACTGTGTTTAAAAACTCCAGCAACACTGCTGGGTCTGATTCAATCATACCAGCACATCACAAACCACCACCTAGAATGTTCCACCACCCAAATGGTACCTGATCTGTGCTGGTCATGTGACCGTCATGTGACATGACAAAGGATGTAGAGAAACAGAAGGACTACAGTCTGAAATTGTGGAACGCTGATGAAGTCCATCTGTTTTGGACAGTGGTGGCCTAGTGGTTAAGGGTACTAGACTATGGCCCAGAAGGTTCAGGGTTCCAATCCCACTTCTGCCAAGCTACCACAGTTGGATCCCTGAGCAAGGCCCTTAACTCACAACTGCATGGATTGTAAGTCGCTCTGGATCTGCTAAATGCAGTAAATATAAATGTACATGGAACTGATAAAATAGAGAATGAGTGTATAAAGAGTTAAATGTAAGACATTACTAGCTGCAGGTTCTTCAATCCTGGTAACTATGTGGATTTTACCTGTGGAGGAATGATGTCAAAGAGGTCTCCTGCTAGGGCGTACTCCTGTGCAAACACATAGTAGTCCTCGGTCTCGAAAGCAATACCGAACATGCTGATTATAAAGGGGCAGGGTGAGAGGTAGAGCGAGATACTGTACTCCCTCAAAAAGCTCTTTAGCTTGGTGCTTTTCTTCTTGAGGAATTTCAGCGCCATCTTGGTACCTAAAAACAAAAATGGCCCCGTGAACTGCATGTTTCGACTAAATACACTGCTCACAATAATGAGGGGACGTTTCAAAATGAATATGAAACGATTTTTAAAAAGGGTTTGGCTTTATTTCATTAAACGAGATCATCAAAAGAGCAAAAGAAAAGTCAAAGAAAGTTGTTCGGCTATGCAAATCCCCCCCCCCCCTTTTATCGTCGCTATCGGCATCAGTGGCCATGTAAGCGACACACACAAGGTTATATCCATACCCAAGTTTATCTCAACACCAGTCACATATATATACACAAGTCAATGCCAGTTTGGAGTAATCAATGAACCTAACACGCATGTCTTTGGACTGTGGGAGGAAACCGGAGTAAACCCATGTAGACACAGGGAGGACCCAGGTCTCTCCACCCTGGGATTGAACCCGGGACCTTCTTATTGTGAGGCAGCAGTGCTACCCACCGAGCCACCGTGCTACCCGGCTATGCAAATGAGACTGATGCGACAGCAGGTGATATAATCATAGGGCTGAAGAGCAAGTCAAACTGAACACCATATTGTGTTCAGTAAGGTGTATGGTCACCCCAGACTGCCGAAACACCCTGACAGTGACGAGGCATGAACAGGATCATATTGTCCGGCAGTTCTTGCGGGATCCTCTTCATATTCATTTTGGAATATCCCCTCATTTATAGTTGCCCCATATCCATCGTCCCAAGGTTTTACAGTTAGCCACGCTTGGATCCAAATGAAATAAGTGAGAAGCTTTGATTTGTGAGGATCCACAATGAAATGGAAAGCCCATCTGATACTGGGTGATGGGACTACATTCTTGTCTAGCAAAATAAAAATAGGAAATAGTTGAATAGACGTCTAAATAATTAATGCTTAATAGATTACCTGTAACTCTTGATCATTTCTGTCTAAATTCCTAACTAAGCAAAGGGTCTTAATGCAGAACGCTGTTTGTTGATCAGTGTTTTGTGTTGGACAAAAGTAAATAGTCTGCCTAGAAACGTAATATGAACGCTGTGCAAAAGAAAACCTTTTTAAAAAGAATGGCAATAGAGAATAAACTGAAATAAACACGGTGCAGGCAGAATGGTGTTCAAATTCTGATTCCAATTTAAGGTAAATAAAGCCTATATTTGTATGGAATTCATGATTAAAACCATGAAAAAAAGCAACTGAACGTAATACAATCATAGTAATCAATAAACACCTGAAATAAATGAAATATAAATACATGAATTCAATGAAACTAAAGTAAAACTTTAGACACGTCTTATCACTGAGACTGACTTGGCATCTAAACAGCAAATAATGATAATAATAATAAAAGAATATGATTATAACATACAAAACACGCCTAATATCGCCAAACGTTCAATTCAAATCAGAAACACCGTTGTTTAGAATTCAATCCTTTACCTCTGAGTTTATGGATGACCAGGTCCACCTTTCCATAGGTACCTTTGCCCAGCTCTCGGATGATCTCATAGTACTTGTTGACCTCCAGTTTCTCCAGGTTCTGTGCTGTGAAAAGCTGCAGCTCCTCCAGGATGTCCATGGACACTCGGGACACGACAGGGGACAAGCTCATTTTCCTACTGGAGCAGGCGTCGGGAATGTAAGTGCTGGTGTTACTGCAGTCACACAGAAAAAAGTCACTCTTAGAGAGTCAATGAAACTTTCAATTCAAAGGCAAAGCTTTTCTGCTTTTCCCAAGAGTCCGTTGAGCAGTTAATGATCTGTAGTTTTTGTGGCTCAATTCTTGCTTCAGGCAAAGTAATTATGGTGAAAATATGGGAGCTGAAGATGGAGATTACAGATCGTGTACTCTGTCGCCTGTTTGCTTCACATTGTTTAAAATGCCACCAGTGAAAGCGTTATTCTAATCCCCGAGGGATTTCATTCAGACGTTTTTGCCTAATCAGTCTCACATATACACAGTTTGGCTCTGCATTGGGGGATGGGATTAAGCGTACAGTCTCAGCCGACTCTCGGTCACTTGATGGATCATGGATCTCCACACATTTCTGTCCTTCATCGATGTGATCCATGAAGTAT
>JAVSBV010050472.1:0-10915 GCA_033117975.1 Parotocinclus spilosoma
TCTTTACTGGGGATGCTGGCGACCAGCACATCCTTGTCTTTACTGGGGATGCTGGCGACCAGCACATCCTGGTCTTTACTGGGGATGCTGGTGACCAGCATATTCTGGTCATTACTGGGGATGCTGGTGACCAGCACATGCTGGTGTTTTTACTGGGGATGCTGGTGACCAGCACATCTTGGATTTTACTGGGGATTTTGGAGACCAGAACATCCTGCTCTTTACTAGGCATGGTGGTGACCATCACATCCTGGTCTTTACTGGGGATGATGGTGACCAGCACATCCTGGACTTTACTGGGGATTTTGGAGACCAGAACATCCTGGTCTTTACTGGGGATGGTGGTGACCTGGTCACATTCTGGTCTTTACTGGAGATGGTGGTGACCAGCACATTCTGGTCTTTACTGGGGATGCTGGTGACCAGCACATCCTGGTCTTTACTGGGGATGCTGGCAACCAGCACATCCTGGTCTTTACTGGGGATGCTGGTGACCAGCACATGCTGGTCTTTACTGGGGATGGTGGTGACCAGCACATTCTGGTCTTTACTGGGGATGCTGTTGACCAGCACATTCTGGTCATTACTGGGGATGCTGGTGACCAGCACATGCTGGTGTTTACTGGGGATGCTGGTGACCAGCACATCCTGGACTTTACTGGGGATTTTGGAGACCAGCACATCCTGGTCTTTACTGGGGATGCTGGTGACCAGCACATGCAGGTTGAACAGCAAAACCAGCAAGATCATACTGGGTAACCAGCTTTGCTAGCAAGGTTATGCATACATCTGATACTGGTCAGTGCTTGTTTTTTTTTCAGCTGGGTTATTAATACAGATATCGAACAGAGAAGCACTGATCGGTGATTAAGTCACTGGGAGGCTGTGAGTTCTTTTCAGGTTTCTTAAAATAGCCCTGAATTCAATCAAATCATAAAAATAACTTTGTGTATTGCCATGGCTCGGATCCAAACTGCATTGCAGGCTTCGATCCGTCAGCAGCGCGGAACCAAAAAAAAAAAAACCACAGGAGGATGGTTCTGTTACTGGCACAACGACGAGAGAAATTTTAAGGTTTAAAAAAACCTCCTTCAGAGTCAGGAACCTCAACAGCCCAGGAACAGTTGGACTACAGAAGACCCTCATGGTTTGGGACACGGCCCATTTCATTACCCTGTTCACAACGCAGCAAGGTCAAGAGGACCCCTCCGATTCACCAGATGCCGCTGTGGCTTTCAGATCGACGGGAACTCCCTGAAGCTCGGCTTCCTAGCGTTCCTATGGGTGTGTTTTAGGAGCTCGTATTTAATCAGCAGCACCGCAGCGCGCTATGGACACGGCGCTCGCGGGTCCGCCCAGAAAGCAGGAACTTGTCAGCGTTACAGGACTGACACCGGACCGACCCGAAGCAGCACCGAGGTTTGGAGGACGAGGGCCGTCTAATGAATGTCAAACTCACCGGCTCGTTTATTGACGCGAATTTGACAGGAACGGGACGGTTTATTCGGGTGGGCAGTTGGTCCCGCGGAGTCACGCGCTAAATTCAAACCTGAACGTTGTCCGGACGGGGAGCTGCGGCGGCTCGCTGACATTGGGCGGAAAGCTGTCGGTCCTGAACGATGTTTTGATGACTTTCAGACCGATGTTTGGTCTGTTTCGGAGTTTGTGCGGTTGTTCACGGACGTCGAGCTGTTTGGCGTCGTCCCGAAGCATCTCTAGTCGATGCTAAGCTAGCTAACGTGCACCTATTCCTGGTTGGTTTGACGTACCTAAAAAGGGCGGCTTGTGTTTACAAATCTAGCTTGATTCTTCATGAAGTAACTCCCGGATCGTCCCAAACCTCCCGACCTGTACGAACGAAGATGCTGCCTAGATTATTGTGCTGAAACTCAAGCGCTAAGTCAACCGCGATCACAGACACCATGGTCCCTGTCCGGACATTCAGGATGATCACCACCACGACCTGCCTTCTGGTTTGGCTGATCGTGGTCATGACCCCGGGGGCTTTGGTCCAGGCCAGTTCGTCGCAGCTGACCCACGACACACCTGGCGCCGATCGTGGAGAGTCGGGACACTCCGGGTCTCATCAGGCTAACTCCACTAAGAAGGCTTTCCCCGTCCTGTCTTTTGATTATACTCACGTCCACGGGCCGTTTGTCGTCTTCCTCTGGATCTTGCTGGCCTCCCTGATGAAGCTGGGTGAGTTCGGTGGACCGGGAAACTACCAGACACGCATGACCTTCACTTGGGTTTGCGGGTTCCCAGTTGAGCCGTGGACCTTCCTTTGTGACCCCAGGCACCTTGTAGTTGTCTATAGTTGTCTATTTTTTTGGGGGGGGGGTCAGTCTAGTCTAGTCCCATTTAGTCCACATTTAACAAGCTTGTACCAGTGGGGCCATAGTAGATACAGGAGGGTCTGGGCATCAATGGCTGGCCCTACCCAGCTCCAAGACCCTTAACCCTCAATGGAACCGGGGTCATTAGTCCAATTAGAGTACGTGTTAAGTGTGCTCAGTGCTGAGGGACTTCGCTCTGTATTGCAAGGGAGGAAGAAGAATTAGCAAGATGCTAAAGAAAGCCTGTAAAACTCCACTCGATTCTAAGTTGACTATGTTGTTAGATGGAATAGCGGTCATGTGATTCCTCCGAACTGCATTTAGAGCGTCATATCGATAATAGCGAGAGTAATTCGGACGTTAACCCGAATTAAATTGCACCCTTTTTTGACCCAAGGCTGGCTGGATCTGCCAAAGTCCTAGGGCTCGGTACACCAAAAAGGGGTGACCAAAAATCCAAAAATGCTGCCAAGCTGCACATCATTTAATAGGTAGCGACCATGTTTAGGTTTTAATAGACGTTTAATTTAGATATCCTCATTGTTATTATTCGTGTCTCTCAGTCTCTCGATCAGGCGGTTGCCAGATTGTCTGAGTCACTGCACAATCGGCCATTCTGCACCAAAGCGAGCGCTCAGGACATCTGCGGATAGAGAGGGGTATCAAAACGCACTATGGTGCAGAGATTAGGATCTCAGGACCAGCCCCTGTGGTTTAGCCCAATAATATACTCACAAAAGCGAGGGGATATTTGAAATAGATATAAAGCGATTAAAAAAAGAAGCGTTTGTTGCGTTTACATTAAGTAAGATCATCAGGAAAGCAAAAGAAAAGTGAAATTTGTTTGATTACACAAAGGGGATTAAACAAACTCGATTACGATGATTAAGCTGTAAGTGATATACAGTATTCATGGGGTGAATTTAACATGTCAAACTGGACCAGAGTGCCCCCACATTGTGTTCAGTAGGGTGTATGGTCACCCAAAAGGGTCAGAAGACACTGATGGTGATGGGGCATGGACAGGATCAGATTATCCAGCAGTTCTAATGGAAATCTCATCAGATTTATTTGATTTATTTTTATAGGTGTAGAGCTGCCAGAGATGCCTTCAAGTCCATTTTTTTTGGGGGGGGGGCGGAATTCCCTTATCTAAGACCACAGGGGCATTGAGAGGGGTTCCTAAACCTCCATGAATAATCCTAAACTTTCTCACACAGGCGATCCACCGTGGCATTCCAGTGTTATGGCCGTTCACGTGCCAGCCCAAAAAATCCCTTCATCCTTTATTCGACCAATTTGGGCATCCGGCGGTTTGTTGGCAAATGAAGTAAATTTGAACAAAAATTCAGACCGCAAACATCGGTAAAACCTGGACCGGACCTCCTCCTCCTCAAGTGTGTTATTCTTAACTGAATTGGAGTTTGAATTGCAAAGTTTTTCCAAATTCCTAAGGATAAAGTTTCTAAAAATGAAATTGTGTGCAAAAGCGTCCCGCCGTTTTTGGCATCTAGACGAAAAACAGCTTTAGCACTAATTACAGCCCTGAAACGTTTAGTAAGAGCCTTTGCATTCCGTTACAGGACACGTCTTAACCTGTGGAACGCGCACATTTTCATCGGCCCAAACCTGGTTCCTCCTGTTGACCTAATCGTGCCCCTTAAACCACATTTTATTTCTGAAAAGAACTCTTGTTGAACTTTGATTGTAGTCTTTGTTTCGGCGGCACCCGGTTGCGGAACGCCTTTGTCTTATCTTCAAGCTGGGCGCACCTTACATTGACAAACATTGACTGTTCTCCTCAAGATAGCGAGGCAGGGTTTAGGGAGGTCATGTTTGTCCAGGGGTGCCGTCCTGGATACTTGTTTTTCGTGGTTTCAAGGCAACAACCTAAGGCTTTTCCTTTGCCTGCTTGCTTGACTTTTCAATTCTTAATGACAGTTATTTGGACATCAATATATACATTTGAATAGCTTTAAAAATCAGCAACGGAATCAACAAAATATGTATTCCAAACCTAACATAAGACCGTAAATATAGTACCGAGTCACGGTCCCCAAAAAAACGGTGCGAGAGTCCCCAAGTTTAGCATACACTTAGAATAAAATGAGAAAAATAAACATGGTCAGCATTGTAGCTGATGCACCGATCGAGAGTTTTGTATGTTCAGAGGTTAAGGTACTGGACTCTGGGCCTGATGGTCCATGGTTCAAATCCCACCTCTGCCAAGCTGCCAATAGCTTGGATTGTAAGAGTGTATCAGTTGTAAGTCGCTCTGGATAAGGGTGTCTGCTAAATGCTGGAAATGTTAATGTATATCTTTAAAAAACAGCAATGGAATCAACAAAATATGTCTCCCAAATCTAACATAAGACCGTAAATATAGTACCGAGTCACCCCCCCCCCCAAAAAAAAAAAAACCAACGGTGCAAGAGTCCCCAAATGTAGCAGAAAGAATAATAAACATGGTCAGAATTGTAGCTGATGCTCCGATCGAGAGTTTTGTATGTTAAGAGGTTGAGGTACTGGACTCTGGGCCTGATGGTCCAGGGTTCAAATCCCACCTCTGCCAAGCTGCCACGGTCGAGTCCCTGAGCAAGGCCCTTAACCCCACCATTGCCTTATTGGATCTTAAGACTCTGGATGAGAGCGTCTGCTAAATCCCGTAACTGGAAACGTTTAGAAAGGCCTGATCGGGATAAATCTGGTACTGATGAAGAAATTCTGATTAGGTAATCGAGTTTACCGTTCTTCCTTTGTGCCTTTTATCTCAAAGGCTGCCTTTGCTCGGTCATTATTTGCTAAGTTGTGCAGCCCAAAGTGGATTTCCCAGCAACCTGACAAGCATCTGCCTTTCGCCCCGCGTTTGTCCCGTCCGCTATTTGCATTGCGTACATTTCTGCCCGAGCACAAAGCTGTCCTGTGTCTCCGAGCTTATTTCAGCCGCTTCTCAAGGTGACACACGTTAACGCGCCCACGCCTGGCCTGACAGGATCAGGCTTTATCAGGTGACTAATGAGCTCATTAATATTACTGAGCACTTTACTCTGGTCTTTCGTAACCCCTGTGCCGTTTGTCCTCGGTTTCTCAGCGGCTTCCTTACGGGGGCGACTTCCTTACCTGATCCCACGATAAGGCGTGAGCGCTGTTTAATGAATCAGCATTTTAGGACTCTGCGTCAAGCATTCCCATTGTGCTTTGTATCGAAACGCTTTTGGCCACGCCCTGAACTCGGGTAATCTTCGCCTCCGGGGTCGATTTAATAAGCCTCCCTGCTACTCCTTGCCAAGTAACGATGATTTGGAGAGGCAGATCGGGAGCGGGATAACACAATGCAGCCTACTCGCACACAAATAAACAAACAAACTGGGAAAGTACGCAAAACAACACAGCTCTATCCACTCCCATTTATGGCCCCGTTTCTATCAGGTAGTATCAGGATTAGATCTGGACTAAACTAAGCCTGATAATGGCATGCATGTGAACGCACCCAGAGAGCTCCAAGTGGTGCTCAAACTGTTTCAGGAGAAGGTTTGGGTCACAGTCAAGTGGGGGTGGGAATCTCTAGGAACCACACAAGGGCAAAAATTTTCGATGCGTCTCTATTCGTTTTTAATCTATATCGAAATTTTTTCTTTACCATGTGACTACATGAAACAAATGTATGGCGTCAAAATAGGTTCTAAAGTATTGAGAACCAAAAAAATCCGTAACCAAAAATGTACGTTTTGTAATAAAATCCGGTTTGTAAACAGAATATTTCTATTTAATATTCGTATCTGTTTTCGCTCTCTTTGCTTTCTTTTCTTTTCTTCTCTCTGTCTCGCTTTCGCTTCAAAAAGTTTCTCGCTTTTGACTTTTGGACCCCATTTGACGGTGGGGGGGGGGTATCTAGGCAATCATTGGCTGCTGGAGTTAAGCCCCGCCTACAAGATCATTCTACCTTTTAATAATGAGGCTTAGAGTCAGACTGCTAACTGGTTAATCTAACTAGAGTGTTTACTTAACTAACCTCAGTTTAGTTAACGTTACGGAGCTCAATCGCTTTGTGAAATAAAGGTCCTGTTCTGACAACGTTCAAACGTAAAACATTTCTACATTTATACGTAGCTCCCTGCACAAAAAACAACGCTAAGAAAGCGAAAAACGGAAACTGTAAGAATATTAAACACAAAATAGACGTTACAGAGCTCAGTTAGTGATGCTAATGTTTAAGAACAGAAGCTGGTGTACATGTTCAGACGCAAGTGTGCTCGATTATCGATGATTGACATTTGTTAATCGTTTCAGAATCGTTAACGTCCGAATCGCGATGCATCCAAAAATTTTCCCCCCACTCCTATTGCTCAGGATGTTCATTTTTACCATGCTGGCAAAGCAAATGCCCATCTGTATGTGGTACTGTGGTAGCCTAGTGGTTAAGACTCTGGGCCAGAAGGAAATAATACGTCCAGAAGGTCCAGGGTTCAAATCCCACCTCTGCCAAGCAGTTGGATTCCTGAGCAAGGCCCTTAGTCCACCATTGCATGGATTGTAAGACTCTGGATAAGGGCATCTGCTAAATAATGTAAAGGTAAATGTAAATGCCCCCCAGGTGGCATCACATCACACATTATTCTTCATACTACATGTTTAATAAAAGCTTCTGCACCGGAATCCTCCCATTAGGACTAAGTAGAGTAATCATTTTACCCATAAGGACCCTAACCTTATCAGACCACCTTTGTATATGTGATCTTGGACGCTGTACAGACGAACCTCGTGGACATGGTGGCTAAATATTTATTGTACGCCGATTTTCTAAATCAACATGCCCGCTCTTGGATCAACCGTCTTTTGAAGCCGAGCTTTTTCTCTCGACGTCTCGCTCTGAAATCTGCTCCGGTTCACCAAGAAACAAAAAGCCTTTTCTCAGCAAGTCCCGACATCATCGTGCCCTGCAGCGACTGTAAGGCTAATAAAAGCCGAGCTGCTCCAGCATAAAAGCTCCAGCGCAGAAAACACGTGACCCCCCAATACGCTGCACGAGCTCTGCTAAGCTCCTCTTATCTTCCCTCCATCCATCCATCCATCCAGCTTTCTCTCCTCGTCTTCCTCCATCCTGCTGCCGTTCACAAGCTGCTGGGTAAATATCACTTCGCTGAGCGAGCACTGTGCCGTCCTCCAGACACACGGACCATGGCGGAGCTTCAGAGCTACACCTAGCATAACTGTGCTTATAGACTGCGTTCTTAACATCTCTAACTACATATTCTGTTTTCTCTCCTAACTTTATTTATAGCCTGTTTTAATACTGAACTAAATAACGGCTTACTCACTTATATTCTGTTTTTCATTATATCACGTTCTTAATTTTATTCCCAAATGTATGTGGCTTTAATACTATTATATTTCTATTACATTTTCTATCATTTTTATTAGATTTTATGTTCTGTGTTTAATAATCTTTGTATTTTATTACATATTCATTTGTTATATTTGTTATATTTTCTATTTCATTATTATTTTTACTTTGATTATTACTATTTTATTAATTACATTTTCTATTTTATTGTATTTTCAATTCTACCAGTTATATTTTCTGTTTTATTTCTTTTCTATTATATGAATTATATTTTCTGTTTTACTCATACATTTTCCATTTTATTACATATTCCGTTTTATTTATTTATATTCAATTACTTTCTCTATTTCATTTATATTTACTATTACATGATCTACTTTTTATATGCACCGTTTATTTTTTGTATTTTCCATTAATTTTTTTTATATTCATATTGTCTGTTTTCTATATTCTCCATTTAATTGAATTCGCTATTTTATTAATTATATTTTCCATTTTATTCATAACATTTTCTATTTTACATTTTAATTTTTTTATTTTCCATTATATTACATATTCCATTTCATTTATTTCTATTCAATTACATTCTCTATTTAATTTACATTTTCTATTACATTATCTACTTTTTATATGCACTGTTTATTTATTGTATTTTCCATTATTTTTTTTATTTATTTATATTGTCTGTTTTCTATATTCTCTATTTTATTATATTCGCTATTTTATTAATTACATTTTCTATTTTATTTATTCGACTTTCAATTTTATTACATATTCTATTTTATTTAATACGATTCTATTGCACGACACTATTTTAGTAATTACATTTTTCATTTTATTTATAACTTTTTCTATTTCATTTCTTCAATATTCCATTTTATTATATATTTTATTTCATTTAACAGGGCTGGAACAACCCAACACGGGGTGCGCGCACACACACACACACACACACAAACACTAAGGGCCACTTTAGAGACACCAATTGACCTAACACGCATGTCTTTGGACTGTGAGAGGAAACCGGAGTACCCAGAGTAAACCCATTCAGACATTAGGAGGACATGCAGACTCCACCCAGATTTCTATTTTATGACATTCTCCATTTTATTTGTTAGATTTTCTATCAGATTCAACTGTCTTATATTGGGGTTACAGTGCTGACCCTGGTTCGTATCTCACCTCGGGTAAGCTGAGCACTGTGGTTTGAAGAAACGTACAGTTTAGCAAGATGTCCAAAGAGGTTCTTGACGTCACGAGAGGAACCAGTAATACCAGCGATGCTCTAAGTTCCACGTCTAGGCCTGCATGATTTTGCTGAAACCATGGAACGTGATACTCAGAGCGCGAGTAACAATTAGCGTCGATCCCCTGGGAGGAGCGTCACATGCCTCCCCCGGAGGTGCCCCTGACCTTCAGCTCCGTTTCAGCAAAAAGGATCCTGTGGTAAAACGGAGAAGATGACACGGCAAGACAAGCTCCCCTTCACCTTGCCTCGGGTCCAAACGATTCGCGTCTGTTGTCCTCGTTAACACTCTCGCTTTTGTTTTTGATGCTGAAGCGAGCGTCCTGTTTCATTAAAGTTACACTGCAGTTCTTCTTCTTTAAGCAGCCATAGCGGGGATCTCTAAGTGCCCCGGGCTCGGTGTCGCCAAGAGACGGCCACTTTACTGTCATTTTCCAGTATCGGTTTACGCCGGGAATATTGACTCAGAAGCTAATGTTGCTTACTCATCCTGCCTGATGCTCAAGGTCTCATAGCAACGTAACCGTTCGTTGGGACAGTCCAGCGTCCTCAGCTCAGTCTCAATTTTTGCCCAATGTTTCACATGGCCAGAAATGTCCCACAAAGGTTCTGGACGTTCCCCCAGAGAAGAGCAAACATGTCACGGTGGGACATCCCTCCGTCCGGATCAGAGTCCGTCTCATTCTGATCATCACAGCCCTGGCGCGTGGCCGACCTCTCGGTTCTCCAGGGCGTGATTACCCAGATAAGATCTCCACCTCTATCAAGAGATCCTCTGCTAACTAATTAACTGGCAGACTAAGAAGCCCGAGGCGACGAGGCCACTTTCGGCTTGCACACTGACCCCTTGAATCGAGGCTGGCGCAGATATGAGATCTCATCTAGCCGTACGCCATCATCTTCTGTTTATGCAGGAATTATGATGCAGAGGATCACCGGTCTTGTTTCTGACCCCCAGCACGGTTCGAGCGCCTCGTTGAATTTCACAGCAACGCCCCTCCGGCAGCTGAGGGCCCCTGACCTAACGGGCCGAACGTTCAGGTGCAGAGATACCAGACATACTGATC
The DNA here is from genome assembly GCA_033117975.1 of Parotocinclus spilosoma. Lineage (NCBI taxonomy): Eukaryota > Metazoa > Chordata > Actinopteri > Siluriformes > Loricariidae > Parotocinclus > Parotocinclus spilosoma. The sequence continues at coordinate 9,994 of JAVSBV010050472.1, forward strand.
AAAAATGACAACGTTATCAAAGGACCCGTCCGGTTCCCTGTCCAACGCGAGCCACGAGCCGTCCGATTTTCCTTTAGGACGGGGCCAAAGATTAAACCCAAATTTCGACCTTGCAGATAAGCTCAAAGCAGGGAGTTTTATACTTTCATACTCCATCGCTCCTCAAGCCGTCCAACTCCACTCTGGAAACCTTTCTTATTCTGATCGTCGCCTCCTAAGCGCCGCCTCACCACAGTGTGATTACCCAGATAAGATCTCCACTCCTATCGAGAGTCACTCCGGGTGTGACAGGAAGCGAGAAAGCCCAGAGCAACGTGCCACTTTCTGAGCACACAAGGATGGCATTTGCGTCAGCTCTCGCCCGGCACTTCTACCATTACACCATTATCTCCGAGCCTGGCTTCTGTTTACGCAGGAATATTGACTCGGTGGATAATGTTTCTCTCTCATCTGATCAACAGTCAGGGGACTCTGACCCAAAGCATGGCCCAGCACAGTTCAGCGCCCCTTTAAAGGGCACAACAATGACCCTCTGGCAGTCGTGCAGGCACCAACAGTAACCCCTGCACTACCAGGCTGAAGGTACCGGTAAAAAGGATCAGAAAAACACAAACAAACACAAAGGTTGTTCGGAATCGTCCGTTACGAGTAACAAAAACGCTCGATTGTAGCTTCGCGTGTGAAGTGTCCGAGTGAAAACGTCTTTATTTATTTCGCAATTCAAATAACTGTACTTTCCTTTGAATCCGGTTAATGGGACCACACCTAATAACCGGCTGGTCCGACTAAACGAACATGCCAAGACGGGACGTGCTATTCCAGTGTGATCTGACACGTTCTCTTGTCGGACTGCACTTGAACAAAATCAACAAAGTGGTGGGCGTGGTCACCTCCCGCTGGTTTTGCTCTTGTCAACACAACT
>JAVSBV010050483.1:0-10914 GCA_033117975.1 Parotocinclus spilosoma
TTTAATCGGACCAGTCGGTTATTAGGACCAAAACGATCGCGTCCCGATGTGGTCCCATTAACCGGATTTGACTGTATATTAAAAAAAACAAACAATTTTTTGGAACAGTTGACAGGTTTTATTGTTGTAATAAGTGAATCATTTAGGAATCCAGCTTCAGGTAGCCTTTAGAGCCAGAACTTATCCAGCAGCAGTTCTAAAATTTTGTTTCTGTTTACTTGTGAGTTGGTGATTAGTGATTGTGACCGGCTGTACAAAAGGGGTCTGACATCGTAAACAGTCCTCCTGAAGCAGGCGTTCTGCTGCCTGTCTGACGCAGATGTAAATCCGAGAGTCATTTCCTTCCTAAGATGCCTAAAGTATGTGTTTAATTCTCACGTTTGGCGTTTGAAGGCATTAATTTGAGCGCGGGCCGCTGCTGATTACGTTCTCGCCGCTGCCACGTTAATTGATAGTCAGGCCTGAAGGAAGGAAAGTAAACATGGGGGACAGCTGCTCCGACGCTTCTGTACGCATCGGCCTTCCCACAATGCCCTTCCTGTGAGGTCGCCGGGTGGCCACACAAAAGCAATATTTGCCCAAACCATCGGAGCAGAACTGTTCTGTCAGGGCGTCGAGCTTTCCCATTATGTGTGTGTGTGTGTGTGTGTGTGAGATGCGTGGACGTTATATTGGGAAATTGTGCTCGTCACTCACTGGTTATACCATTTTTGACCACAAGGGATGTGTGGGCGCACCGCCCAGCACCTTAAAATAAAAAAATAAATATTTTTAAATGTTACCCAATAACAAACAATAACAGAATGGGATTATGTAGTACTGAACAAAAAGTCTTAGGCCACCACAAGATTTGATATTTTGTTGTTTTCACAACAAAATTAGTACAATTTTTGGTCTCTGTTTTCGAATTATAACATCAGACAGAAAAGGAATATGAAAAAATGGGTATCTTGGTGCAATATTAAAGGTAAAACAATTGCGTGGCCTCCCCTTACAGGTGGTGGTGTTTTTTTTTTTTTCAGAAGGGGAGCAGGGTGAATTGGCCAAAATGTCCTAAAGCGCACAAATCTACAAAAGATGAGTGGAAATGTATTGTGGAGTTTAAATGTTTTGTGTGCAGAATGATTTATGGTCTTGATGAGAATTGCTATAGCTGCAAATCTAATGGTGGCCTAAGACTTTTGCCAAGTAGTTTTTGTTCCTCACTTGATATTTTCACAAGTAAGGAGGCAAGCTGATCTAATAGTTGGCGCTCTCGCTTTGCTTTTGTGACGTAAAAATGTCTGTCGCACCTGTTACGACGAAGCAGCTATTAAGGTTGCCTTGGTTTTAATAATCCCCGTGTCGTTTACATTTTGTGAGATTCCAATCGCACTCACGACTCACTTTTCTTTGTGTAAATGTAATCCGATTTGCAGATACATGTGGGACCCCCAACAACCCCCAACCTCCCACCTCCCCTCGCTCTCCCATTTTGGGGCCCTGATCGGCCTAGAATCTTCCCTTGCCGGTGGCAACCAGTCGGTGATGTTTGAGCGAGCTGAATGAATTGGGCCGGCGCATTGTGTCGGCGGTTTGGAGTTGCTAGGCTGTAAGTGTGGATTGTTTGCTTGCGCCTCACGGTTCGGGATGGATGAGGGCAGCGGCGGACAGATGGATTGGCTTGACTTTTTCTCTCCTCATTCTGTGTGTGTTTGGAGAGCCGTCGAACTCCCCCCGGGGCGGCGTAAAGGGAATCGTGTTTGACAGGGTGAGGTTTGAATGTGGCCTAAATGAAACAGATGGAGGTCTATTGATGGGAATGAGGTCAGCTGTCTCGTGTGAATGTTTCTCCGAGCTTCTCCACTTTGGAGCCATAAGTGATCTCACCTGGGTCCGAGCCAACGCAAACACCCCGCTGTTATTATTGATCTGCTTTATGGCACGTCTTCTCCGTGAACCGGCGCGATCCGCGGCCTTAATATTTCCTAATTGGGGCTGAAATTGGAATGGTGTGGACGCTGGTGCGATCACGTCATCCAGAGGTGGACAGGAGCCAGACTGATCTCGGTTTAAAAGCCTCAAAGAGAAATTGGCCCTGCTTTGTCGTGTTGAAGCTGAATAGCGTTCAGTCGGGGCGCTAAAGAGAATTTCTGTGTGAGGAAGTGAAGTGAATCCATCAAAGTGAAAGAGCATTGAGTTGGTGTTTACTTAAGAAAGAAAGCATGACGATTCATTCATTCGGCTTCCTGCCGCTTGTAGGATCTGCTGCTATTCTAAATGCCGTTCTAACGATGCGAGGGCCATCAGGAACCAGAATTGCTCTTTGGGGTGACTTGGGCGATGGATTTGGGCCAGCCTTTGTACCTTTTTGTTTCTCCTGATGCTTTTTCCCACCGTGGTGGCATTACTGTGGTCATAGCTGGAAAAGGACGTCCCTCGAGGGCCCTACAGCGGCCACTTCTGTGTTGAGTTATGTGGTACGTAGTCAAGAAAGAAGCAGTTGTTGGGTCTGTCTTTCAGGAGTCGACCAAGGGTCCAGAACCCATACTGGAATTCTCTGGGCGCTGAAAGAATTAGAGGGACGATCCAGACCGCCAGAAAGGCTACGGCAATTTGGGTAACCGTTCTGTACAATTGTGGTGTGCAGAACATCTGCAGAGCATTTCAAACCTTGAGTCGGATGGGCCACAACAGTGGAAGTATAGTGCTCGTTAGTGCCATTTGCAGTACTGGGCATACGATTTTAGTCTTGGAGCTTAAACGATGCAAAACGAGGCACGTTTTCTTGAATAAGTTACATTTTGTTCACCCGACCTTAAACTAGAAACAGGTTTATTGTTTATTTTGAATAAAATGCTCTCGTGGCTTCGCCATGTATTAAATAACTGGATACAATTAATAACATTTTCTTAGGAATAGCTTTTGTGAGCAAAACATCTTTAAAGTCTGGAACTGAGGAGTTTTAAATGACTGTGACCATGAAATGGTTGCGCCCTCTGGTGATCAAAACTGCACTCGCGTTAGAGGGCGTGAAAAACATTTTTGCTTCGAAACGCGCCCTTAAAATAATAAATACGTTTTCGAAAATCGTGGGTCCCACAGTAGCAGCTTGGCGCAGGTGCGAGACGATCCCTGGACCTCCGGGTTTGACAGTCCAGTGTCTCCACCAGACTGTGTTTTAACAGTGGAGTAGAGGAGCAGATGAACGCGCTCAATCTTCACGTCACGTTCCTGAGCAGCTTCTTTAAAAATCCCACTGTGCCCCTTCGGTAACATGGGGGTTAAACTAACAGGGCGGGGTAGGACGGCGTGACAGACAGGCCGCGGGGAGTTTGTAATACCCCGTATCCCGACCGCAGCCTGCGAACAAGAGGGGCAGAGCACGATCCGTCACCCCAGAGCTCATTCACACCGACACGCTGTCAATCAAAAACGAGTGGATCTGCCGATCAGAGACGTAGAAAAGCTCTGAGGAGCAGCTGAAGGTTTGTTCTTAAGTTCTCACTGCTGCTCCATGGTAGGAAAAAGCTCGGGTTCAAATAAAGCAGCGAACTGTTCTGAGAAATATTAGTATAGAAATATAAATCCCTATTTCTGTTTAGCGTTAATGTATAATATATACAAATTTGATTTATTTTCTTCTTTTTTGCTTTTAATTTAATTGCTCCTTCTGTTTTTTTTTCTCCACCCCCTTCCCATGTCCTTTTATTTATTATTATTATTTTAGACATTTCTCTTTATCTGATCCTTTCCTTCACATTTCTCCTCCTCTTTTAAACCTTTCTTCTTTCTCGTACAGTTTGTGATTTAAAAAAAAAAACAACAAAAAAAACTTCTGCGTCTCCCTTTATCTCCCTCATTTTTAATCCAGACACATCTTTTCTGTCTCTTTATTTAGCTTATTTAGTTTCCTCTTTTTATGATTTTCCTATTCGGAATAAATCCCTCCATCTTCACTTTTTTTTATTATTATTTTTTTTTCTTCTTTGATTTATTTCCTTACTATTTCATCCTGTATCTTTTCCTTTTCTAATTCTTCTCAATTGACTTAATTTTTTTTTTATACAATTCCTTGTCAGATTTGATTCTTTAGTTTTTAAGTTGTATTAAAATAAGGCATCGCTTTTAATAACCTATATTTCCAAATGTTTTATTTTATATTTAAGTTTTACTCGTTATATAAAAAAGTCCTGGATTGCATCATGTAATTAATATAAAAAATCTCCTGGATAAAGTTACTCCAGTGTTCTTACTTTCAGTGTGATAACTCGGCCATAAGTGATATCTAAGCAAAAGGCTTTATCCTGAATTCTTGTCTTTTTTTGTTGTTTTCTTTCTTGCGTTTTGCTTAAATTAAAACCTCCTTTTTGTGTAAACGGTTTGTTAATTCCACCGTTTGTTGCTTTTGCAGGAGGTTACCCTTCCCTTCAGATCATTCACCAGTCTTTAAGCTCAGTTCTGTTCCTTTATTTATCAATCGAATATATATATATATATATATATATATATATATAAATATAATTTGTATTTTTTAATTTTTTTAAAGGCTTTCCTGCTCGAACCCATTTACAGCCCGTGATTAGGATCATAAAACCCCCTTGCTTCCTTTCCCGGTGTATTCGGTGCTGTAAAATGCTAATTCCGGCTCATTACGAGTTTATTTGGTGCAAATAAAAGAGCATCAGGCCTTTTCTGATAGACGTGAGAGACTGGGCTTCATAAGCCACCTCCTGTTTGGTGGAACGACTTAATTATCGGTATGACAAATCCAGTTTCCTGTCACGGAGCACGTCACGCCCCTCCTGAAAATAAACTCCCTTCTACCTGCAGAATTCTGCTGTGCCACCAGCTTTTTTTAATAACTAAGCAAACTGCTGTTTTGTTAAAAAAACTTTTTTTACCCAATAGAATTTTATTACGAGGACAGAATAGTAACTATAATCCAGAATTTATGTGATACCGGATATGAATGCTCGATAAATATAAAAAAAAAAATAAAAAAAATTTTTATACCCAAAATAATGTTGTAATTATATTTTTGTAAAGCAGGTTTGGGTCAAAAGCAAAATAAAATAAAACGTTTAAATATTTTGTAGTGGTCATCTGATTGAGATCTAGTATCGAATATTATTTAGAATATTATTCATTATTAGATTATTATAATATCTAATATAGAGTTCGAGCCAAGCTGGTGCTGTCAAAGTCCTGACAAAATTGTTTCATTAAAATAATCTTTTTAAAATTATAAAGAAATGTTTATTAATTAAAATGTATTTACCACAATGAACTGTGAAAAATGTTTACTTTTGAAAATGTTAATTCTGTTATTAGTGGGGGTTTTTTTTTAAATAAAGCATTGTTATATTAAAATAATATTATATATAATAATTTTTTTTTTTTTTTTGTGAATTTTGTATTTAAGAAAAAAAAAAATATATATAAAATCTGGCCAAAATACTCAATTAGTCCTCAATGTTTTGTATGCAAAAGTCACCTTTTTTCCTCTCATTCTGTGGATGAAACTGATGTGACATCGAGTTCGTTAACTTATAATTATCTGATAATCGACGACTAAGGCTCTCAAATAATCAGGAAACGCAGAGGTAAGATTTGAATCAGATTTCAAACGTGCTGCGTCTGAGTCCCGATTCGGTCGTTTTGCTGCCTTTAATCCCACGACGCGTTTAATTTCGGGGTTGCCAGATCGGTCAATGGAAATAAAGTCCTAGACCTGGCAACCGTGTCGGATCAGGCTCGCTCACATGCGCAGACTGAGAAACGGACTGAAATGAGCTAACTGGTATATGTGCTATGAGAACTCTGATTGTGGTAGCCTAGTGGTTAAGGCACTGGACTATGGACCCAGAAGGTCCAAATCCCACAAGCTGCCACAGTTGGGTCCTTGAGCAAGACCCTTAACCCACAACTGCTTTTAATTGTAAGACTGTATTAAAGGTAAGTCACTCTGGATAAGGGCGTCTGCTAAATGCTGGACATGTAAATGTAAACAGCTCTGAGTGTGCCGTTTACGTGACCTCTTAATAATCAGATAACGGTGGAAATCCCGACTATGATCTGCTTATTGAACTAATTAAAATATGCATCTAACATTTTGTAAACGCACGCTCCGTTATAAACGTCTCGACTGTCCTGTTTGCTCGGATTTGAACACATGAAACGGTACCGATTTCCCGCGACCTTTCGGCTTGCAGACTACAATACGAGCTTGAAGTCTGGAAGGTTAATTGGCTCAGACTCGCTTTAACAAACGAAGGCTTATGGTGTCCATCGACATGATTTAGCTCCTCCTTTTGGCTTTCTTAACTCCACTGTGTGGCTTTTTGATGAACTAAATTTAAGAGGCTATAAAGTGCAGTTGCCGCGAGCAGCTGGTCGGAGTTAAGTCTCCAGAGGATCTCCCAAAATAAAACGCTGCCACACGATATGGGTCCGTGGGGAGGGACTGTATAAACTCTGATTCAAGCCCGAGCTGAAATGTCATTGTGGCTGTTTCTCTCGAACTTTAAGGAAAAGTGATGGGGTTTGAAAATTAATGGGCCGGTTTGTTTGGGTTAAGTCTGAAAAGGTTTTATTTTTAATTGTAGCTAAGCATATGGTAAAGATTTATGCCGCCGTGTTTAGTGATAATCCAAACATTAAGCCACTCGTAATTTGTAATGTCTAGCCGCGTGCTCGGGCCGTTAGGAGCCCTTGTCCGACAGCAGAATGGCTTTTAGGAGCCGTTTATCAGAATAAGGACTAATAATAATCACGTCTCGACGTCACCGAACAGCTCCGTGTTATTAGCTTGTTAGGAACCGTTTTGTTTTATGGCTTGCAACTGGAGGGAGGCGTTCGGACGTTTCGTGGAACTTGTTGTAGCTACAAGGTGCTTGGTTTATGAACTGAGCCAGGAGCTGGACAGGATTTGGCCCGGACCGGCGGTGCGAAGATTGAGCTGGAATTCTTAGTGTTTTTATATAGCACATTTCAAACTGAGGTCTGGTCCAAACGGGCGCCGCTGGAACGTAGAGTTCTGGTTCATTCCCACCATACAAACAGACTAAATAAACCAGCAGTGTAATAATACACTCCGTTCAGAGCTTGAACAGTTCAGACGGTATAAAGTATTGGACTGGTTGCTCTCTCGGCACTGTTGGGCCCTTAAATTAGACTCTTAATCCTCTACTGGTTTTGAACGTTTAAGAGACGATTGGTCCTGGTTTGATCTCACAATTCCAGTGACCTTTTAATTCATAAAGGGAAATCTCTGGACATTTTTAGGGTTTTTTTTTGGTTGCTAAAGCAGCGTTTATTTCACAGCCGTCTAAAACTCGGCTGTGTTCGAACCACCAACCAAACTGGGGTGTTTTAATATTACAATCAGGAACACGACTTTCCTAAAAGTCCTACTTACTACCAAGATGAACGAGACCCGAATCTTTACTAAACACGTCAAACAAATTAATCTTGTTCAATCAAATATCTGCTCTAATGGTGGCCTAGGACTTTTGCACCGGACCGTAACTTTTCTTCTGATTGTTTTCTTTATTCACTCCCAACTCTTTTTGTTTGCTTTCCCTCTCGTTTATTGGTTAATCCTTTTTTAGTCGGTCAGCTTTTTTCTTACTGCTCCTTCTGTTCCTCCTTCGATGTTGCCTTTCTTTTTTTATTCCTCTCTTTTTCCTCTGTTCCTTCTTTCTGTTCTCAATACCTTTTTTTTTTTCTTGATTCTGTGCTTCCCTTTCTTCCTATTTCCTCTCTTCCCTCTTCTTTTCATTCTTTATTTTCTGCTTTATTCCTTTTTCTGTCTCATTCCTTTCCTACATCTCCTGTAACGTTTTCCTTAATTTGCGTACCTCCCCAGTCGTTCCTCTCTCATTCATTCTCTTCCTTCCCCTCCTTCCTCTCTTTTGTTTTGTTTTTTTTCTTTTTTCTCCTTCCATCCAGTCGACCAGTTGCTCCTTTCCTCCTGTTCCCTACTCTTGCTTCTCTCTAAGTTCATTCATTCTTTCTCTTCCTTGTTTTACGTCCGTTCTTATTTTCCTTCCCTTTTTCATTCATTCCCCACTTATCTTTTTCCGTTTTATTTATTTTTCTTCCTCCTCGACACGTTATTCTCGTAACTCCACTGACTTTCTCCCTTTCTAGACGGCGCACAGTTTACTCGTGCAGTTCGCAACCGCTTACCGTTAATTAATGTTAGTTCTAAAACTCTAAACAGCCAAATTGGGTAGACACCAGTGGTTACAGGAACCTCGTGTTCGGACCTTTTCCTGCACAGGACTCCCTAATTTGCCAGCTGGCCTCTGGTACAGGTACCAGTTCCAGTAGAAGTGATGGCCTCTGCATATCTGGCACAAACGGGACGTAATGGCGCTGAGAGGTGTTGCTAGCAGCACTGTTGTACATGATGGAAACACAGGACAGTCCTTTGTGAAAAATCTCGGCTTCCTTTTGATTGAGCAGCATCGGCTCCAAAACCATGTCTGTGGAAAAGCGGTGTAGGTGTTAGCCAACGTTCCCTGTTGGAGCGACCGGCAGCCAGGTTGCTTTTTAGCACTCGAACGTTAGACGGTAGTGGACAGAACCAGAGCAGACGGGGGGATTTTTCTTACCCCTGTCCTATTCTGACGTCCATAAAAATCAGTCCCGCTTCCAGGGCGGGAGGATAAAACGAGAGCTTTGTTTCCACGCCAACTCTTGTTTCCTTTCTTACATGGTTGCTGCTTAACTGTAGGCGAACGGCAGGTTTATTAGCCTGTTAGCACTCGTTTCCCCCCGTCGTTAATGCCCGTTAGTGTGTCAGGTGTGTTGGATCGTTTGCAGACGGAACAAATCATCGAACACTTTTAGAATGCGGTTCTGGCTGAAGCGGAGGGGAATGGTCACAGTAAGGTTGCCAGTTGTAGAAACTAAGTGCTAAGCCCTTTTTTATTATTTATTTATTTTTTGGTCTTTTTTTTTGTCTTTGCCTAATCTAAATGTATTGGGAACAACACAAAGCTCAAAAACCTGATGAAACGTAAATTAAAAAAATATTTTTTTTAATACAAGTTCGAGAGAAAGCAGTAATACTTACAATAGGACACATACATGCACTTAGAAACATTATTTACAGCTTGGTACAAACAAGTAGAGGAAAGTCATCCATATAAACTGTCCAAATGTGAGCTAAGAAGCAGGCGTGGGGTTGCCAGATCCCACATTAGAAACAAGCCACCAAGGCAATGGGTGACAAAAATGGTTACTTTAGAGAATGTGCATGACCACTTGATGATTTAATAAAATAATAATAATGAATATTTTCCTTTTAACTTTAAAGCTTGAAGAAAACGGGCTTGCAGCAGGAATACTGGAGCGTGAGACAGGATCAGGGGGAACGCCCAAATAAGTGTACAGAAGCAACCCCCGTAAAACTGCAACTACCAATATTTGTGATCAACTCTTTTTAAAAAAATGAAACCGGAATATGCTTAGAATAAACAGACCTGGCAACTGTGACCTGATCGATGGACTACTGTTCTTAAACTCCCACCTCTGCTCGTGTGGCTATTGAGGTTGTAAACTGTGTGTCTGTGGACGTATTTCTGTCCATCACCCCCACTGGGTGTGTAGTTAGACTGATGGGGGACGGACGGAGGTAGCTCGTGGAGGAAGCGTTTCCAGGCTGGATGTTCAGAGATATTTATAGCTCCCTGCTAAAAGGGCGGAACGGTTCCTGATATACGAGCGGTTCCTTGCGTGTCGGTTTAAAATTGGGCTTGGATGCTGCTCTTTGTGTGACTTGCACTTTCACCACCGTCCCTGCTAGGTTTGTCTCGCGTTTGTCCAAATCACGTCCTCCACCATTGTTTCGCTCGGCGAGTGGAGATGCTGGAACCGGCAGCGCCATAACAAAGTTCCAAACAACAACGGGTTGCTAACGGCAAGTTTTAACCAGGGGTGAAGGGCTGCTGGGAGCCGTAAAAGTTCTGGCGTGTCACGGACGGAGCAGGCAGCCAATACCGCCTGGAGCCCCTCCTGGGGCTTTGGGTTACTCGCCAACCCCTCCGAAAAGGGGCAAAAGGAGCAGCACCTGGCATCGCAGCGCCCAGTTCCGAAGATGACGGGACGTTTCGATCGTAACCTCGCCGTTACGTGGCGTCGTAACAACAGCGCTACTGTTTTTTTTGTAACGCGTCTCGTGATGCCGTCTCAGAGGGTGCTTCTGAGCACGCGCTCGTGCACCTTCTCTAAACAAACCCCCATGCTGATAGACTGAGGAATGCAACAAACGTGGCTGCGCGCTAATCTGATCCTGCTGCCCACCTCGGCCTTTCTGTTTTGCTTCAGCCCTCCATGGGAACCGCGAGTACAGAAAGCTAAACGTACGATAACAGATTGCAGATCCAAAACAACCCCCCAGACACACACACGCACACACGCCCCCGAGGCAGATGCTCTACATCAAATGTAGCTAATCAGCTAAGACGTGTTTGGTATACGATATCGACTTCCTTTAGCGCGATGTTAACGAGTAACTCGGGGCCTGTCCCGGCCAAGACGTCTGCTAAATTCCTGCCCGTTTCCTCTTGTTAGTTATGTCATGCAAACTGATGGGGTTCAGGACGCGCCATGATTTACTGTAGACTGTAAACAGAAACGACGTCTCGCTGCTGACTGGAACCGTATAGGAAGAAAGAACGGAAAACCGGAGTCACTTTTTAGGAGGTTACATCATGGAGAATTTATTTATTTTGTTATTTTTCCGTCCATGTTGTATCACAATCCCCGTTTCTCTGAATTCCTGCCAAAAAGTCTGGGGTATTTTAAGCCTCTACATCTGAAATGCACTGTTATATTTAATTATGTAGATTCCGGTTAATGGGACCACATCGGGACGTGATCGTTTTGGTCCTAATAACCGGCTGGTCCGATTAAACGAACATG
>JAVSBV010050494.1:0-10914 GCA_033117975.1 Parotocinclus spilosoma
GTATTATGCTTCGCATGCTGAGTACCTATACATTGTGTTGTAGATCGTTTCGAAAAACTTGTTTGCAAATTAATTTTCCAATCAACAAAGTTCGTAAGCAACAGTAGTTCTTGTTTGTCCGTTCGCTATACGTGTAAATCGTACAATAAAGGTTTCACATCCCGTCTCGTAACATAGAGCATGTTCGTTTAATCGGACCAGCCAGTTATTAGGACCAAGACAATCACGTCATGTGGTCTGATTAACCGGAAACGACTGTATCCTCAAATTTTTGTAAGCAATTTTGTATTGTATTTTGTGTATTAAAAAAATAAATAAAACCTACATTATTTAACACTTTAATAATTTATTAATGATTTGAATTTTTTCAGTTATGACAGACCTAGTCTAATGTTGAGGTTAGAATAGAATTGAGTCAAATCTAAAGAATTTTTGCTTAGTGCTATGTGCTAGTGAACATTACACTTTGGATTAGCTACCTGCCAGGATACATACATCTATACACTTTTCTACCCACTTTTTTAAAGATCAGTTTCTGATGCGTTACTATAAGGAATGCACTATGTGGACTGGCAGAAACACTGGGTGTGGCTTGGTAGTGGGTAAACCAGTTTTTACAAGATTCCAGCTCATTTCACTAAGATGAGTCACCTCTTCTGTACATTCCACCAAGACAGGCTGACAACACAAACGCTGCTATAAACAAATCAGACGTAGAAATTTTAGCAAATTAATTAAAAAAAATGGACATGGTCATAAGTATTCAGACCCTTTGCTTAGTATTTAGTGGAAGCACCCTTTTGAGCTAGTACAGCCATGAGACTTCTTGGGAATGATGCAACATGTTTTTCACACCTTGATTTGGGGATTCTCTGCCATTCTTTCGTCAAGTTTCGTCAGGTTGGATGGTGAACGTTGGTAGACAGCCATTTTCAGGTCTATCCAGAGATGCTCAATTGGGTTTAGGTCAGGGCTCTGGCGGGGTCAGTCACGAATGGTCAAAGAGTTGTTCTGAAGCCACTCCTTTGTTTTTTTTTAGCTGTGTGCTTAAGGTAATTGTCTTTTTGAAAGGTGAACCTTCAGCCCAGTCTGAGGTCCTGAGCACTCTAGAAGAGGTTTTCTTCCAGGATATGTCTGCACTTGGCCGAATTCATTTTTCCTTCAATTGCAACCAGTCGTCCTGTCCCTGCAGCTAAAAAACACCCCCATTACATGATGCTGCCACCACCATGTTTCCCTGTTGGGATTGCATAGGGCAGGTGATGAGCAGTGCCTGGTTTTCTGCTTAGAATTAACGCCAAAAGTTCAATCTTCGTCTCATCAGACCAGAGAATCTTATTTCTCATAGTCTGGGAGACTTTCTGCTAGGGTTCCTACCTTCCCCGGTGCGTTTGGTCGTCCTCGCCGGTCGCCATTACAGAGCTATCGTTGAGGCGGCCTATATATCCATTATTGTAATTATGTCCTGATCCCAAACAGCTGCTTCACGTTCTATAAAGGCGTGGTTTTAGCTCTGTTCGGTGCCAGGTCATCGTTATTCCATCGGGATTCCATCTCCGTTCGGTTCGCGCGTCCGATCACCAGCACCCTTGTGCAATTCTGCGTTCCCTAGAGACAGTGGTAACGTCTTGGGGCTTTTTAGGGCCGATGGACATGTATGGGTGGGTTACCCCCGAGGTATTTAGTTTGTTAGGGGCACTTTGAGGGTTTTCCCATCCCGTACTCGTGCGCTCCTCTCTTTCGTGGTCGGCACCTACCTAGCCTCACTCCAGCCGGGTGTTCGTTCTGAAAAAGACACCGCCCGGTCTGGCTTCTTCGCCTCTGTGCTCACTTTGGTCCCTTTGGTCGCCTCTCGTGATCTAGTCACGTTCGCGCTCCTCGCGCACCCGAGTTCATTTTCGTGTTCTGGCGCTTTGGCGCCTTTTGTGTGTTATTCACACTCGCGCTACAAGCAGCTACCCGGTAGTGTGGGTTTTCATATGTCTTGCACTGAGGAGAGGCTTCCATCAGGCCACTCTGCCATAAAGCCCCGACTGGTGGAGGGCTGCAGTGATAGTTGACTTTGTGGAACTTTCTCCCATCTCCCTACTGCATCTCTGGGTTCTGGGTTCTTCTTTACCTCTTTCACCAAGGCTCTTCTCCCACAATTGCTCAATTTGGCTGGATAGCCAGGTCTAGAAAGAGGTCTGGTCGTCCCAAATTTCTTCCATTTAAGGATTATGGAGGCCACTGTGCTCTTAGGAACATTGAGTGCTGCAGAATTATGTTTTAACCTTGGAAAAATCTTGAGACTTGCCACAATACTTGCCACGATTCTGTCTCTGAGCTCCTTGGGTAGTTTCTTCAACCTCATGATTCTCATTTGCATTGACATGCACTGTGAGCTGGGAGGTCTTATATAGACAGGTGTGAGCCTTTCCTAATCAAGTCCAATCAGTTCAATTAAACACAGCTGGACTCCAATGAAGGCGTAGAACCATCTCAAGAAGGATAAGAAGAAATAGCCAGCTAGTGAGTTAAATATGAGTATCACAGCAAAAGGTCTGAATGTGATATTTCAGTTTTTCTTTTTAAATAAATTTAGAAAAAGATATGCGTCTGTTTTTTTCTGTTAACTATTTCAATTATTTCAACAATTCAACTATTTATTACATTTTTAATTCTACCACATATTAAATGGACTTTTGACAAAAGAGAACTACAGATGGGCATGATCCAATCCTATATTTGCATTGGGTCTAATATTGATTTCATTCACTCATCGGATATCAGTTGGACAGGGCTGAACCACTTACTGATTCATATTCAATTCCATTATATTACAATGAGAACACAGCAAATAGTATTATCTGTTGCTTTACTCAAATGTGATATCTTAACAGGTACAAATTAAGACAACAGGATATCGATTAAACTTATTAGATAATACTCATTTAACAATAAAAAGCATAACAATAACACATTTATGCTTTAATACGCTGCAGGAAATATGATCATATTATGGAAGCATTCTACCAGGACTGGTGAGTCATGTGATTAAAAGCTCATCTTTTCACCTCAAAAATGACAAAGCATCTGAAGCACCACCATGAAAAGCTTCTGCATTGTACTGTGTTTGAGGGTCTGTGGTCTCCTAGAGAAGAGCTGCGTTAGTCGGGACAACCTACATTGCTTAATGTAAACAGAGCTTTACACAGCTTAATGTACGTAAAAATGCTTGAGGAAACTTTCAATTACAACTGGTGCTAAATAATCTGTACTGTTGAAATGATCCAAACCCGTGATCCAAAAGGCAAGTGATCATTTTTACATTTACCTTTTTTCTTCCTATTTAAGCCTATTTTACTAATCACGTTCATCAATGAATACTGATCACCGGTAGTAAGTGAGAAAAGTTTGGCTTCCTAAGTCACTACTTTAGAATTTGAAGCCACTTTAAGCTTTTTACTTTTAATTGATTTTAATAGGAAGAAAAAAGCTTAATGTAAAGTGAATACTTTTAAAGTTGAAATATGAAAAATAAATAAATCAATATATTAATATACATATAAATATATTATTTAGACCTATATATGTTTCACCACTTTGGAATATTGTATTCGATAAGAACCTGGAATGAATAATAATTAAACAATACCCAACCCTGCGCAGACATAACAATTATAATAATCACATTATTAAAATAAAAATAAAAAAGTATTTTAAACTGTATTGGTATTGGCGTTTGTGCATTGGAATCGTATCAGGACTGGGGAAATGTGACTCGCTGTGTATTATTAAACGGAACGTTCTACTTAAAATTATTTGTTTATTCATTCCTCCTACTCTGGAGCAATAAAGTAAAATGAGAAACAACAAAAGTTATATAAGATTTTGTATTTAAGACATTGTAATTAAACTTTTTCTGTACATTTGATACCTGTACACAACCCTTACTGATTTAAAAACTGATTTAAAAACAGTCATCTGTGTTAGATTAGCCATAGCAGAAACATATTTCTGTCTGAAGTTTAAGCACAGAAAGCCTGAGAGTAAGTGACAAGCTGAAAGCATTTTGAAGCTGAACATTTCCACCACACTGTGGAAAAGTGCTTAGAATATGTCTAAAATAAGGAAAAAATATTCTCGCAATACAGCACACTATCATTTTCCCACACCACACTGTTTTTGTTGTTTCTTTCACATACACGTATTGTGCAACTGAACATCAGACCTGTTAAATGATTGGCTGATGCGTGTCACTAATAGCACCTTTCATTATCAAGCAAAATCAGGCTGTTTATACTCATATGTCTTTAAATAAGAAATTAAAAGGACATATTTATTTAATGTCACACAAATGTAAGTAGAGCATATCAAGGTAGTGGATTACTTTGGAAAGAATTAAATGTCAGCCAGCAATATACTGCAGCCTGACGAACTAATGGTGGTTTCCCTCGCCTTCCACTGTTTTACTTAAAAAATACAGACTTCATTATATTTGAGGTTGCAAGAAAGAGGATTTATCTCTTATTTATCCCTTAAGTAAGATGTTTTCATGCACCATAATTTCCAAGCAGACACAAACATTAATGCATTTACCACATTGTAACATTGACATTCCTTTTCACCACACAAATCTCATTTTTACACAGAGGGATTTAGTGTTTCAGGTGTTATTTTGTCTCATTCTTCCTGCAAACAAGTCTTACAATGTGTACAAACAGTACAGGTACTTTGCTGTCAATTTTTTTACTTAAAATTTTCCACAAATTATCTGTTGGGGACTGCTCAGGAATGCAGGCAGGCTAGTCTAGTATCCATACCCTCTTCTACTGTAGCCTTTGTAAGTTTTGCAGTATGTGGTTTTGCATTGTTTTGTTGAAAATGCATGGACATGTGTGGAAAAGATGATGACCTTAAGGTAGAATGTGCTGCTCTAAGATCTCACTGTACTTTGCATTAATGATGCCATCACAGAAGTGTAAATGACCAATGTCACTGACACAGCCCTATAACTGAAATACCTAAGACCTGGATCTGACCACAGTACACATTTCCACTGTATGATCCTATAGCCCTGGGAAGTCGTTGCCTCTTCCAGATATGGTTAATATTAAGCCTGTTTTTTAAAGTGGCATTTGTTAATGTAACTCTATAGTGATTGACAAAGTAATCCCCCCTTGCCCATGTGGCTATATCGTGAATGCTGGTTCTTAATGCAGTGCTGTCTGAGGGATTATCATGGGAGTTCAACTAAAGCTTGTGCCCTTGATCTTAATGCCCTGAAATGTAGATGTAGAAATATGCAAATCAAATGCTTCCAATTATTCTTTGAAGTACAATTATTTTAAACATATCAATAATGTTGACAATCTGGAAATCATCTGGTAAGTTTTTGCTAATCAAAGAGTCAGCCTTTTCTGAATTTGGTTTTTGTACCAAATGAAAAAATAGAATCATCTGTTGACATCACCTGTTTGAATTCTTATATTTTCAAATGTATTACTAGCTCTAACTTGCTCTGGCCCAACTTTGGAATGTGATGCATGCCTGAAATGCAGGAATGGATGTTCATTACCAAGTGTTGATAAGTTGACCAGACAAAACATAAAATATCTCAGGTTAATACTGTCTACAATAAAACAAAAGTCAAAGGAGAAGTAGGAAACACTGTCTTTTTTATGCATTGTTCATACTGTCACAACTTTTTCTAATTTGAGGCTATATTGAAGAAGCATGTAAGAACTGATTTCTTTAAAAGGAATATGGATTTGGCAACATACAATGAATTCCTACATTCAATGAGCCACTAAGATGTCCATGAGATTACACTGTCTTTCATGTCAACCAATAAGAGTTCTGAGAAATCAAGAAACCAGATCTGAAGTTGAGCTGATAAATAAAGACAAAATGAAAGCAATAGAAAAAGGGACAAAAAAATGAGTGATATTAATGTGCAGCTTTATACGTGCAAAGACAGTGATAACATATGTATGAAATCTTACCCTCTTGAACTGCAGGTAAATTAGACTGATCCACCTCCAACTCTGCCATACTTCTTTATGGCCATAGGGAGATTACCACTTAGAAGAGTCTTCACTGTGGAATGACAAAAAGGTGTGACAGTCTTGACTTTGTTTCAAACACCTGTACAAAGTGCTTAATTTGTAAATAGTGAGGTGCTGAAGCCTATACCAACAACAGTGAGCTGACATTAGTACAGTACAGAAACATACAGTATCTCACAAAAGTGAGTACTTCCCATTGATAACTGGAACCATGTCCTGTGGTCTGATGAGACCAATATAAACATATTTGGTTCAGATGGTGTCAAGTGTGTGTGTTGGCAACCAGGTGAGAAGTACAAAGGCAAGTGTGTCTTACTTACAGTTAAACATGGTGGAGGGAATGTCATGGTTTGGGGCTGCATGAGTGCTGCTGGTTGTGGGAAGCTACAGTCCATTACGGGAACTATGAATGTCAGCATGTACTGTGACATAATGAAGTAAAGGATGATCCCCTCCCTTTAGAAACTGGGCCACAACACAATATTTCAACATGATAAAGACTTCAAACACACATCTAAGACGACCACTGCCTTGCTAAGGTCAAGCATCCATCAAGCATTTAGGCCTCCAGACCTAAATCCTACTGAGCGTCTGTAGAGGAGTGCAGTGTCTCTAACATCCACCAGCTCCATGATGTCATAATAGAGGTGTGGAAGAGGATTACAGTGACAACCTGTGAAGCTCTATTGAACTTCATGTCCAAAAGAGTTAAGGCAGTGCTAGAAAACAATGGTGACCACACGAAATTTTGACACTTAGGGGTGTACTCACTTTTATTGCCAGCGGTTTAGACATTAATGGCTGTGTGTTGAGTTATATTGAGGACACAATTTTACACTGCTGTACAAGCTGCAGACTGACTACTTCCATCCCTTTATGACCACAGTGTACCATTTTCTGACCAGCAGGTTAACGCACCATGTCACAAAGCTCAAATGATCTCAAACTGGTTTCCTAAACATGTCAAATCATTCAGTGTACTTAAATAGCCTCCACAGTCACCAGACCTCAAGTCAATTTAGCTCCTTTAAGATGTGGTGGAATGGAAGATTCACAGCATGAACATCCAACAAATCTGCAGCAGCTGCTTAATGCTATCATGTCAATATAGACCAGAATCCCCGAGATTTTTTCCAGCCCCACGCTGAATCTATGCCATGAAGAATTAAGGCAGTTCATAAAGAATAAACAATGAACAATGGTCATAAACAATGGTCCGCCCCATTGCTATTAAATGTATCTATTAAATACTATTAAAGTATATCAAAACAGAAAATCAGTGGCTGCCCGCAAACCTACTGAGTACAATACACCGTATTAAAATAGTTACGCAGGGACGCGGCACAGCTCCAGTGATCTGAGGATCCCACTTCGATCCTGACCACAGATTTCGCTTGTGTGGAGTTTGCATGTCCTGCTTGTGTTCGTGTAGGTTTCGGTTCGATACTTTCACACAATCGATACATACGTTCGATTACCTTGTCATATGAAACTGCCCCCAATTTTAGTGTTTCTGACTCGTTATAACCTTCCTCCCTGTCACTAATAGCCACTGATGGTGCTGCGTGGAAATACCCCTCGGAAATGGTACGCACTTTCTATTTAAAATGGTATTTACTGTACGCTAACACCAACTAACTCGACGTAAAAAAGTTTGTATTCGACCAAACATTCCGAACAAGCTCAAGTTTTGAAAAGTATTGTATCTCACCTGAACACAGAGAGCAAATTGTGTCCTGTATAAAGCGGCGCACTGCAGAAGTTGTACTTATTGAATGAGCTATGCTACGTGTACTTCTAATTCCACGTTACAGTGTGTTTGTGTTGTATAATCATGGCAGTAAACACAGGGAGTTTCTGTCTGCTGCTCAGCTTATGGAGACTCTTCCCTGTTTCTGCCAGTGAACCTGAGCTCACTCAGACATGGGAAGCCATAGAGGACAAAACTCAGCCTTAACAGCGCTACAGTAGCCTTCACCAATCTGAGAGCACGTTTAAAATAGCATAATATGTAGACAGTGTCGTGGGGTTTCTAAGGCTGACAAAATCTATTTTCCTCCAAATATCGAGACTAGGTCTTAGTTCTAAGAAGAAATTAACATTTATTTAGTTACATTCATGAATACATCATTTGAGGAAATTCTTATCCCACCAAAAGGAGAAGGTCAAATGTCACCTCTCTGAGTTCTGGGGTCCTTTTTAAAGGCTCCTAATAGGATCTAAGGACGTCCCACAGGGAATCGTTTATCCGATTAATTTAATTCCTACAACATAGAACACAAATTATATTTCAACAGTAGGTGTTGTGCATACATTACTCTTGAAACCCTCTGTGCAGAGTTCATGACCTTTCATGTTCATAATGGTGTAGAAAAACATGCCCATCATTTCTGATCTCCTGAATCCCTATGTTCCAGTTTATTCTGGAAAACATCCACAGTTAGTGGGTGATAAATATCCCCTAGCTCTGCTTTGTTCAAAAAATTTGATAATAATAATAATAATAATAATAATAAGATATAATAAGAATAACAATAAGATTAACACTGTCATGTTTTGGTCGTGCAAGGTTTTGGCATCATAGAATTTAGTTATGTCTGTCAGAGTTCCCAGAATATGGCAGATGGTCCTTTCCTTGTCTTATACAAGAATATGAAATTGAATATAAAAGTTTACTCTCACACACATAGTAACCAAAGTACTCATTTATTCTTAATGCAAGAATTTACCACAATTTTACATTAATTATTCAGACAATAGCAAAATATTTTCTTTATTTGTTACTGTCAACTGCAACTTCGTTCTTGCACATTTAAATCTCCACGTACTTTTGAAGATGACAGAATACTATTGTGACACCAGGGATTTTCTGTGCTACTACCTCTGTTAAAAAGCTATGTAATTACCACAGGAGAATGTTCACTCGACTGTTCACCCAGGTTTTTTTAATCAAAAATAAACAAATAACACCAGGCTATTCTTGTTTAATAGCATGAAATCTTACTGCTGCTCACTTCTCTTAGCTAAGCTTCCACTATTCCACTACTCATTCCACCTATGAGCATAATGCCTATTTAGTTACTGCAGCTCTGCACATTACTCTTATTCTTAAAAATTGGCACTGCCTGATTCACAATCTCCACGTCATATGACCTTCCATTTCATTTTCTTCATTCATCAGCTCCTCAAAATACATTCTCAATTATACTCTCTTCACTTGCCAACTCATTACTATCTGCATTCTTTATCATCCTAACCAACTGTACATGCAGCCCAGAATTGTCCATTTGTCTAGACAATTGGTACATGTTATTTTTTCCTTCCTTTGTATTCAATCTTTTTTTTCAGCTAAACATAAGCAGTATACTCCTGCTCTTATATGTCATCCTGTGTTCTTCCTTACCTACTTGTTTACCACTGCCATTTCCATCCTTTTGCAAACTCCACCATCATCTGAGCTTCCCAATTCCTATCATTAACACTGTATCTCCCCAACACCTCCTTATCACCGCTGTTCTTCACCAAAATACCCAGTGAAGTCCTGTCCACTTCTAACTCATCTACCTCCAGAATCTGGAAACTCTATCTCACAACCCCCTTGCGGAGAATAGGTAGTACTCTGAGCGTACTCCTCCAGTACACTCTTCTTGATGTATTTGTCCTGTTCATCTACACCATGGTAAAACAGCATGAAACCTCTGTCAGTGTTCCTAGTGTTACTCCCTTAAACTTCTTCTTCTCCTTCTTTCTATAAATTACTCTTCTTCTTGCCATCATGTCAGCTAACTCTCTCAGTTTCCCAGTATTTTGCATACATTCAAAGTTCAAATTCTCACCTCCATCCCCTACCCTTCTACCCCTCTCTTTGCCAGCTTAGATTTCTTCTTCTCTTCCTTGGCCCAGCAGTGGCATACTTTCCACAGGGTGCTGGTAAGCAGTACTAGTGGCGCTCATTGTTAATCTGGGCTTCGACCCAAAGCAATTATTTTATTATTTTGTTATATACATAGCAATTCAACTGTATACATATGTGCTTACATACTTTTTCATTGCACCAAACAATTTGCACAAAAATTATAAACAATTTGCACGACAATTACAAACAATTTGCACAACAGTTATAAATAGTTTGCTATATTACATTATAACAGCTTTGCATATAGTACAACAACCATTCAGGGCTTAAACTGAAATAGACACCTAGTCCAAAATATCTATTCATCCCCTTGGCTTTTATTTTAATCATTTAAGTTTAATTTGAGAACATCAAATAATAATTTTTTAAAAAATGCTATATTTTGGAAGTTTAAGTGTTCAAGTGTTATTTTTTCAAGCTTGAAGAAGAATATTTTCTAGACCAGCAAAATACCCAGAATCTTTTTTTAAATGGTTAATTTGTGGGAGGTGTGGTTGTGTTTGTTAACAATAGTGAAAACAGTGTGTGTTCAGTATGAGATTTTGCATGTCAGTGCATCCCTGAGCAATATTTAATTCACACATAATAAATAGGGATAAAGAAAATTGTTTGTGCATAGATTTTTTTCTTTGTTCTCCTGTGCTCACTAGAACCCTGAATGTAAATGGGAAGGTTATAAAAGTGAAACATATGGGGTAGTTTTTTTGTTTCTTTATTTGGTTTGTTTAACATTGCTATCGGCATCAGTGGTTATTTTATCGACACACACAAGGTTCTATCTACACACAAGGTTCTATCTACACACAAGGTTATATCAGAACTAATTACATTCACACAAGTTAATGCTGTTACGATACTGGTTGGTGTTTTAATTAATGGACCCAAGTATGCGGGATAGGTGTAACCCACAACGTATAATAAGAATGGGGAAATAATGAGAAACAACCA
>JAVSBV010050505.1:0-10914 GCA_033117975.1 Parotocinclus spilosoma
TGTTAGTGCGTGTGGGTGTGCGTGTGAGTGAGAGTGAGTGTGAGAGTGAGTGAGAGTGAGAGTGAGTGAGAGTGTGTGTGTGTGTGTGTGTGTGTGTGTGTGTGTGTGTGAGTGAGAGAGATAGAGAGAGAGGCAGGTGGTTGGTGAGAGATTAAGATGGAACACAGGTTGTATGTTTTCTCAGGCAGCACTGTGTACACCTGGACACACACACACACACACACACACACACACACACACACACACACACACTGACATTTCTGTCTGGAGCAGTTACGCTCCGTCCACACCAGGCATGTGCTCATATTAGGTTTCACCTCAGCATTTCATCCTCGTCCTCTCTTAGTAAATCCTTCAGTACCGCTTCAAAGTACGAGATCGGTAACCGTCGGTAACCGTCCCACCCCGGGCTGCTTCGAAATGTTCCCATAACATCCATACAGGAGATAATCTGATCCACCAATCACAGAGTCGTACTAATTAATCAATTAGTTTTCATTTCAGTTATTCTAGTTAGCTTTGGTGTATTTAAAGTATAATCTTAAATTTAAAATTGAAAAAATATCAATAAATTAATTCCTACTCCATACATTCATACTCCCTTTTTGAGACTTTTTAGTACCAGGGTTTCTGCCATATAACATTTAAGATTTTCCTTACCGCTGTACCACAGTCGAAGGTTTTTACACACACACACACACACACACACACACACACACACGTCAGCACGGGACTGTAACCACTGTTTCACATTAGTTTTTATTAAACATTCTGATTTGCGTCTGAGGAAAAAAAAAGAGCTCGAGCTTTCATAAACCAAAACAGTAAGCTTGAATAAGTTCCGTGTATTTATTCAGGTTTATTTATTTATTAAATCAAGTTTCAGTGCTGAAACTTCACAGATAAAAAAATCGATAAAGCGTTATCGATTCTCATAAATGCAGGAGTCAAGGATCAAAAAAGTAAAAAACATTTCACTGGCTTATTCGTGAACAAAGAAGTGGACTTTAGAGGATTAATACTGTCAGATTTATAAAGCGGATTTATATCGTCACACTTGGCAACCCATTGTCCAACCAACAGAGTTGCTGGAGGAGTCAAAGAGTTTAAGTATTAATTTATTCATGAATTAATTACTGTGTGACGTGGCGGTCATGATGCCCAGTGATAACATGATCTGTGTGTGTGTGTGTGTGTGTGTGTGTGTGTGTGTTACAGACGCGGTTGCAGTAGGAAAAGAAAAGGGACGCCAGTCAAAGTGTGTGATCGAGTTTTTGCCACAGAAGACGAGGAGGAGAGCATGCTGGAGCACAGCTATGGACCAGGTAAAAAGTGTGTGTGTGTGTGTGTGGAGGGGGTTTGGAGAAAGAGGGAGAGAGGAAGAATGTGTACAAGGTAAATGTGTATGCATGTGAGAGAGAGATATGAGAAAAATGGGCATACGCTCAGTGTGTGTGTGTGTGTGTGTGTGTGTGTGTGTGTGTGTGTGTGTGTCTGTGTGTTCTGATGAGTTTAATCCTGAGCTCTAGCAGAAGCTGCTGATTTGGTATGAAGACTAAATTTATACTATGGACATGAGAAACAGCTCCTGCTACAGGGGAAATTGCATCCTGCAGCCTGACAAGTACAGAGAGTGTGTGTGTGTGTGTGTGTGTGTGTGTGTTCGTAAGTAATTGATGTTTGCTGGAGTTATAAAGACTGAGTATTTTGTAACAAACAGATTGTAGTTTATGGTATTAAGTGACTATTTGTATGTATATCAGTGCTTGTGTGTGTGTGTGTGTGTGTGTGGAGGGGGTTAAAGAAAGAGAGGGAGCGAGGAAGAATGTGTACAGGGTAAATGTGTATGTGTGTGTGAGAGAGAGATATGAGAAATATCATATCATAATATAATATCATAGCTCAATGTGTGTGTGTGTGTGTGTGTATTTCAGGTGTTGGTCAGGAAAAAAATGAGCACAAACACAGATCTGGTTCATACACAGCCACGGAATCTGCCCAGCCTTGGTAAGTGTATGTATGTATGTGTGTGTGCGTGTGTGCGTGCGTGCGTGCATGTCCACTGTGTGTGTGTAAGGTTGCAGGAAATGAGATACTATGTGGTATATTTCTGTTTGTGTGTATGTGTGCCTGTTTGTATTTTTGTGTGTGTGTTTGTGTTTGTGTGCCTGTTTGTATGTGTGTGTGTGTGCGCGTGTGGAGGGAGATGGGGCGAGATAGCATTTATTTTGTGTGTGTGTGTGTGTGTGCGTGTGGAGGGAGATGGGGTGAGATAGCTGTTATTGTTTGTGGTGTGTGTGTGTGTGTGTGTGTGTGTAAATCAGGGATTGCTGGAATGTGTGTTTATTGCAATGTGTTTATTATCTCGGGGCCGGTGATGGAATGTGTGTGTGTGTGTGTGTGTGTGTGTATGTGTCCCAGTGTGTTTAGTGCGTTGTGTAGTGCAGGGAGTACGTATGTGTATATGCATGGTCCTTTTGTTTAGTCATAGCGCTAATGATAGTGTGTGTGTGTGTGTGTGTGTGTGTGTGTGTGTGGAATGTTGTATGTATTGGAGTTTATTCTATAGGCAGCTTGGTTAAGTTTCACTTCCTTACAGTTTTGTGATTAAACACTAAATACGATATGATTGTAATCATGATTTTGTCGTGAACTGGCGGCGAGTATTCAACTACATTTTAGAAATCCGTAAAAATATCAATCATTCATCAAATTAAGACGTGAGGTAAAAATAAGAAAAGGAAAGTGAAGTGAAGCCCTGTTTTACCTCCGCTAATCCATATCATGGTCATGTGGGAGTTTTACCTGGGCCCAAGCAGAGGTACCACCCCGGACAAGTCAACGGTCCATCCCAGGGTTCCATAAACTCATCGTCTGAAATGAAAAGTCAAAGAAAGTTGTTTGATTATGCAAATTATGGTAAATGAGTAGCAAGTGATATATTTAGGGGGTGAACAGGAGCATGTCAAACTGTACCAGAGTGCCCCCACATGGACTGCTCAGTAGAGTGTATGGTCACCCAAGGGGGTCAAAACACACTGACTTATCCAGCAGATCTCGATCCTTTTTGTATTCATTTTTAAATCTCTCCTCGTTGTGGTGAGCAGTGTGGAACCTGTTATCTGTTCTTATCATATAGATCACAGAACAGCGTGGCTGCGTACACACAGTTTAGAAATGTTCAGAATGCACACAGTGTGTACACACACACACACACACTCTCTTTTTCACTTCTCTCTTTGTATCTGTCTGCGTTTTTTCTTTTCTCTCTCAGTTCTGCCGAGATGGGCGAGCAGAGCTCCGGCAGCAGCGGGAGAGCCGCCGTTCTCTACCCTCCACCGAACTGCCGCATCCGCGAAGTACACTGTGGCAACCAGGTGCGACTGGTCGTCGTAGCGATCCGTGACATCACCAAGGGCGAGGAGATCACGGTCGACTACAACCCGAGCGAGTGGGGAGAAAACGTCACGACACGGGTAACGTAATCAAAAATATTTAATATATCAAAAAATATTCGGTAGATTTTCTTCGGTTTATTCCAGGGTTGCCAGATATGGCAGCACCAAGAAAATTAACCGTTTTCCAATCCGTTATGTGACACAAGTGACACAAGAGATTCGGCACTTTATTATGACGTGAGCTGTATACATGACCACTTAAAAAAATTATTTAACTACAGGAAATGGCGTATACACACACACACACACACACACACTCACTGTGTTGGATATTTTGGGTCTTTTAGTGTTCACTGTTTAACGTATTTTTAAATAAGCAGAATGACATCATCAGCCAGTTGTGTGTGTACGTGCCAACACTAGAGTGTGTGTGTGTGTGTGTGTGTGTGTGTGTGTGTGTGTGTGTGTGTATGTTTTGCGTATATGTGCGTACTGTGATTGATGGAAGTGAATGATTGACCAGCACATGACGAACTTTGTTGTGCTCTCGCAGGGTTTTCATGGCACAGTGCCAGCGGCTGCACACGAGGCCCTGCCCGATCATGCGAAAAATATCAAGAAGGTAAAAAGTCTCTGTCGTTTGGCGAAGCTGCTATGTTATCACACGACGAACGTTTGCTTTTTCACAGAGAGCTTAGTAACGTAAGCGACGGGGGAACACCTCAGCTTTCACCTTGTAATATTTCTCTTCTTCTCTGTAGGAGGAGGAGTCTGGGTCGGCCACACAGTCAGATTATGTCACGCCATCCTGGTCCCTCTCTCCCAAATCCTCTCCTCTCTCTCACTCTGAGCTCAGCGACTCAGACGACAGCGAGCCACCCAGCCGGACGCCTCAACGGCGCAAAAGACATCACAAGCTGCCCCATTCACCCGAGGTCAACCCTAACGACAAGAGGAAAGCACAGGGGCGACCACCGGGGCGACCACCGGCACAGCCTCTGCCCCATTCTCTGCCCTCTTCCCCCATACAGCCCCCTGCCCCCTCCAGACCCGTGTTCAAGTGCCCCGCCCCGGCCGGGGTGGGCGACAACAGCGTCAGCATGGGAGCGGGTCGAGGCGTGAGCCCGGCGGTCCAGAGAAAGTGCTGCGTGTACTGCGGCCGGCATTACCGCTCTCTCCAGCGCCACCTGGATAAACACCACGCCCACCAACCAGACGTGCACACGGCCATGCTAAAATTGCACGGCTCCGCCCACTTGCCACACCTACATGCCTCTCTGCCTTCCTCCTCCAACTCTTCCTCGAACTCCTCCTCCTCGGTAAACGGACATTGCCACAGAGAAGCGCCCGGGCACAGCATCGTCGTGACAACCCAACAGCCCCTGCCCCACCCTTCTCCGCCTCCCTCCGTTTCTCCAGCCAGAAGGAGTCCCGCTCTGTCCCCTCGCAAAAGCCCAGCCCCTCCTCCCTCTACCCCGCCCAGAAGGGGAGGCGTCCCCGTTTCGGTCCTAAAGAGAAGCCCGTCCACTCCGGCAACTCCTCCTAGGAAAGCCGGGCGCAAATCGAAGAAAGAGAAAGAAGAAGCGGAAGCGATGGAGAAGGTGAAGCAGGAGTTTGTGGAGGTTCTGGAGCACGCCGAACCACAGCAACACAAACAGGAGGAGGAGGAGGAGGAAGAGCACGAAGCCGACCCCGAGGAGGACAGTGGAGCCGAGGACAAAAGCGACCTGTCCAAGTAAGAGCCTGGAGTGGATTCGTTTCTAAAGAATTATTCGTTAAGAAGATAACGAGAACCAAAGCAAAAATAAGTTCTCAAATATTATCCAAGTATTATCTAAGAAAATTTCTTGTGCATTTTTTAGAGCCCACACCATGCGATCTGCATGGGAAAAACATCAAACAAGGCGGTCAAAACAATTTATCAAACAATAACTAGAGACGATGGTGAAAAAAACCTTAGTAACATGAAAGAAAAGCCTCATTGGGACACCCGAATTCAAATCTTTTGGCTAAAACGGACCACTGTTTTCTACAGGGTTTCATAAATTGTGTTCCTGTTTTAAATCAGTGCATAAATTAAAGCTTTTCAAAGAAACAAACAACAAAACTGCAAATAAAAAATGCATTTGCACATCACTGAACACACTGTACCGGCTCCTCAGCCGCACAAAACATCATTGTTCCGTAAAAAGGAATTTTCTATTGGGTTACAAATACAAAACGCTAGCAAATACGGTAACTGTGGGGTGATCTCGGGAAGCAAAAGACGAGGACGATCTTTCCAATAAATAAACTGTCCTAGTCTTACAGTCTAAGATTTAAGAACGTTGTGTTTTAATAATAGAAAATAAACGTTCTGAAAAACAAACGATATTTGTAAGCTACGAAGCACCTACAGTTACCAAGAAACCAGTAAATTCACAGCAATATATTATATATATATGAATGTTATGTTCAGGCGAGTCCGAACAAAGCCTCGAGTCTCTGGGCCCAATTTTGAGTTGAGGGTGGACCTAAAATACGTAATTTATTAATTAAATTCGACTTATTTAATCACGTGCTGATGCTTCGTTGCTTAATTGGCGTGATGTCTGTCAGCTCTTCTCTCGGGGGGGGGGGGGGGGGCACGATTACAGGATAAACTGTTTATGTGTTTTGTTAAATCGCGTAAAGTAATTATCTGAGGAGGTTTTTTACTATATCAGTAACGTCACTTTAATAAACAGTAACCTAAAACCGATTTGTAGATCGTATTTCTTTTGAGAGTGTGGATCTACATTAGACGGATCTGTAGAACCGATAATAAGTGAAAGATCAGAACGAATCATCTCGTTATGCAAGTAATCGTCTGTCTCTCTCCGTGTCTCCCTCAGCTCCCGCCGTCCCCACATGCTGCCCCTGCTCTCCTCTCTCTCCTCTCTGGTGCTGTACCTGCGCCGCCTCCAGCACTCGGCCTTCATCTCTCTCTCGCGCTCCCCTCAGTCTGCCGAGGCCTGGCGCCTGCTGTGCCACTCCAGCCTGGCGCTGCTGATCCTCTACAACCGCAGGCGCGAGTGCGAGGTCGCCAAGCTCACCGTCTCCGAGTACGAGACCCGGGTGACCCCGCAGTCCTGCGCTCTGACGCCCCTCGAGGCCTCCCTGTCCCCCTTCGAGCGACTGGTCCTGCCCCACCTGCCTCGCGTGGGCGTGCAGGGCAAGCGGGGCCGAGTGCAGCCCCTGATCCTGCCGCCTCACTCCGAACCGTGCCTGGAGCTCCTCCTACAGACCAGGGCCGGAGTCGGGGTCGACCCCCAGAACCAGTACGTGTTCGCCCGGCCGTACCATTCCCCCGCCACCCCTCTGAGAGGCACGGACCTGCTAAGGAACCTGGCCAAATCGAGCGGCACGCGCCACCCCAGGGCGCTCACGCAGACCCGCGTCCGCCGGCAGGTCGCCATTCTGACCCAGTTACTGATGCTGAGCGAGGGTGAAGAGGAGGGTCAGCGAGGGGCAGCGCAGCAACGACTGGAGAACTTCCTGCAAAAGGAGTACCACGTGACCCAGAGCTGTGCCACTATCAGCCAAGACCCGGGGCTTATGGGACTGATCGGGAGAGTAGTGCTGTGTGGGGAGAGGGACGGCGTGTTGTTCAGAGGCATGAGCCTTCATCATATCTGCCTCGAGCTCGATGGTGAGTGTGTGTGTGTGTGTGTGTGTGTGTGCATGTAACTTGATAAAAAAAAGTTGTATTATTATTTATAAGTGTAACCAACACGGTTGCCAGGTCTGCTTATTCCAAACGTTTAGGTTTATTTGGACTTTTTCTCTTGACCTGTAAGTGTTTTTTTCTCGTGGGATCTGGCAACCCTGGTATTAAACGCATCACAGAATTAAATGCGGTAAAACGGATACAGAACACTTTGGGGAGACTGGGCAGAAATGCACTATATACTTGAGAAAAGAAGAATTTGTTTATTTAAAAATTAAAGTTTGTCGTTTATGGGAGAGCTTCCTGTGAGATTATTGCCCGATTCAGGCAAACCCTGAGACTTCCCGTTTAGCTGATTACTCAAGTTGCCTGTATCTGAGGGAGGAAGGACGGACAGGGATCATCCCTAGGTAGTCCGAGCCACAGGCAAAGGCGGAGGTGGAGTTGTACGGAGACACTTGCTAGCCCATTGTCCTTCTGCCTTGACGGAAAACGTACTAAACGGCGCCTTTTTCTCGCCCCTTGTGCAGTGATGTCGGGGAATTCTGCAGATTCTATGTCTGACGACTCGGACGGCGAGCAGGAGAAGGAGAAGAGCAAGTCGCCCAGCACCACCACCACCATCAAAAAGACCTTTACCAACAACAAACCCACTCGGCTTAAGAAGGCAAACACCTCCATCTCCTCTACCAGTCGCAAGAGGGGCTCAGGTCATCCCAAACCAGGTGCGTGTAATAATGAACCTGTCATTATAATTAACCTGCATTAATGAATACTCGTTCTCTCTGCTGTTTGCATAAATGATTAACGAAGCACAGTTCTTATTTATCTTTCACTCTCACAACCTGTATATGGTACCCAGCATCTTTCTCTCTCTCTCTCTCATATAATGTACACACACACACACACGTATATGTAATATTATACATCTTCTGTCTGCAGGTAAACGTGGGGTTCTGAAGCGGCCGTGGTCTGAGGCGGAGCGGGCGGCGGTGGAGTCCCACCTGGTGCAGAACATCGTAGAGCTTCGCGTCCCTGCCAAAGCGGACTGCGAGCGGTGCCTGGAGCAGTGCCCCCTGCTGGTCACCAACCGCCGAGACTGGAGAGCCATCAAGTTCTACTGCCACAATCGCATCCAGCTGCTGAAAAAGACCCAGCAGAGACAGAGCCCTCCTACGCTGTCCGTCTGCTGAGAACCACAAATCACCAGTCCGTTAGGGGCGAGGTCGGTCGGTCAGTAGGGAGGAAGGATGGATGGATGAGCCAGAGGTGGAGAGAGAAAGTGAAACATGTGTACAGGTGACTTTAGCAGATGATAAAACACTAATTTCTCCAGTAGCGTTTGAGCCTCATGCTCTATGAATGGACTGTTTAGAAGGTAAACGGTGCCGTAAGTTAGCCGCACGCTGCCGTCCGAGCTGAACTTCCCTTCTATTGGACGAGAAATGTGAAACGACTGTAGGAAAGGATTTCAGGAACGTATTAAGATCAGGCGTGACAAGAACAAGAGCGGCTCGGCACCGCTTCATCTCCGACCCCAGGGAGCGCGACCAGACGTACGTGCCCTTCATAATCCCATATCTGCAGAAAATCAGATGCATTCCGGTTTAAAAGGGTGTGACGTCAAACTTTAATATTGAACAATTCAATTCTTTTTTTTCCTAGAACTGATACTGCTAAACTGTCCTTTATCTGATACCAGGGTTGCCAGATCCCGCTCTGGAACTAAAACATCAGGTCTATTAAAGTGATATAAAGAGATCCTGGCAACCGTGTTAAAATTCCCTAACCACTTCCACGACGGCTCGGCTCGCATACAATGAGAATTTCCGATCGCTTTTGATCCGATTTCGTGATCGCCTGCAGAAATCTGCTGATGATCGGATTGTTAGGCCAGACTTTTTTTATCGCTTGTTTCGCGGATCCGCCGACGATCATATTTGAAGAAAACAAAACAAAAAAAATAAATAATATTTTTTTGGTATTTCTTGGATCTGCCGCAGCACCAATGGTTGAAAAATAAATAAATAAATAAAAATAATATTTTTTACCTTTTGTCGCCCTTTGGTGGAGAGCCAACGGTTTTCTTCTGTTCATTAATTTTTTTTTCCAGATTCACTTTAATTTAATTGTAGGTTAAATACATTTTATTTTTAAATGCAAATTTATTTTTATTTCTCTCTCCTTCCTTGTATTGATTCCACATAGTCCTCGAGAAATATGAAAAGTTAAAGTGATAAGTGTTTTTTTCCCTCCCTCCTCAGTAGATTTTTAAGTAGGGACATCCAAGAAGCAAGCAATTTAAAAAAGTCTGGCCTAATAAACACATAACCTTCGGGAGGAAAGTGCTGTGCAGTTGTGTTAGACGACAGCCTTGATCAAAACAGATCTATTCCCAGAATCTGGTTCACACAGGCTGCTTGTGACTGCCAGAAATAAGGTTATGAAACTAAATTAAGATGGAAGTGATCTTCGCTTCGAACGTTCCATCAAACCTCCAGTTACATCATGTTTATCTCGTTATAAAAGTCTTAAGAAGAACCAAGCAATGCATCTCAATGCTCAATCTCAAAACTGCTTAGTTTAGTTAGTCACAATCATGTGTGGTCATTAGCAATGAGGAGAGAAAAAGGCTGATCAAAATGCAAGCGTCACCTCTGAAGAGTCCTCCAGTCAGCCAGATTTTCCACTTTCTCAGCTCATGGAGTGATTGTTAAATCAATACACAGCTCAAATTCACCCCGAGTAATGAGAACAGCTGCAGAATAACACACAGGGAAAAGGAACATAAAATATAGCTGATAGATTCTGTGGTGTCTTCTACTGGGGTGAAATCATTTCATTTGGTAAAACTATTCACTAGGAATGAAACAATCTAGATACTAAAGCACTTAATGCTTTTTTTATATTAAGAAATGCTTCGTTTATTCAAAGTTCAAATCCCACCTCTGCCACTGTTGGGTCCTTAAGCAAGGCTCTGAATGCTCTTTGTAAGATTGTAAGAGTGTCTGCAAAATGCTGTTAATGTAATTGCTTCACACAATTGCTTCTTTCTAACCAACCATTAAAGGATCAAATTGTCTCCTCTATGTTCTTCCTTTGGGCAGCACGGTGGTTCGGTGGGTAGCACCGCTGCCTAACAAGAGTTGGAAGGCTTGGGCCCTTTCTGTGTGGAGTCTGCATGTCCTCCCCGGGTACTCCGGTTTCCTCCCACAGTCCAAAGACATGCGTGTTAATTGGCATCTCCAAATTGTCATTGATTTGTGTATGCAAAACACCCCAGCCGTGTAAGTGGAAACAGCTGCACGCCGGTCCCAAGCCGGGATAAATGTGGAGGGGTGGAGAAAGCAATGGCAAACTACTCCACTATCCAGCCGAAATACTTCATGGATCACATCTAAGAAGGACAGAAATATGTGGAGATCGATGATCCATCAAGTGACCGAGAGTCGGCCGCGACTGTACGGTTATCATCATGTTCTTCCTTTAGCCAGCTAGCCAAGATACTGTGTCTGAAAGTTCTTTAAAAGTGAACAGAAACCACAAGGCTGGTGTTGCTGGTGTTGCTAATGTTGCTAAGAAATCCAGAGTTCCAGGTGATAGAAAATCTGCCCAAACAGACACCTCAAACCAAATCCAGATCTTAAGTAACATCGCACAGCCCTGGTGATAAAGCTTTTCCACTCGAGCAACAAAGCTAAGATAGCAAGCAAGAAATGGAGGATCCTATCCTCAGACATGTCAGGCTCACACTAGAGGGTGACATGGGAGTGGATTTTCATTCCTGTCCCATCCCACTCCCACAGAAAATAATCTTGTCCCATCCCA
>JAVSBV010050516.1:0-10913 GCA_033117975.1 Parotocinclus spilosoma
CTTTTTGTACATTGGAGAGCCTTTTGCTCTGCCTCCTTAGTTCTTCCCCGTTCGACCCCTACGTCGCGTTAACCCCCGTCCCCGCATCCTTGGGTCCACAGTCCGTTCCCTAACAAACCTTAATCTTAAACTCGTCCTAATGGTCGTGGGGAAGCGTAGCCACAATTTTTGACAAAGATCTAGGTGTTAGTGCTAAATCCCATTATAAGGCTAATTCATTTGATTATATAATTATATGTATATTATAAAACTGATTCTTAATGTTACTGTTATGTAAGTCTAAACCATACTCTTTTCAGCTCATCACTATTTATCATCCTCCCGACCCTTACTCTGAATTTCTTCAGGAATTTGCTAACTCTCTGCCTGGCTTAGCACTTTTAACGGATAAGGCTTTATAATTGCAGATGATTTTACCATTAGCATTAGCATACTCCCTTGATATCACACTTAGTGTGCTATTACTTCTAATACTCCAGCTCTGTTTATTAATAGTCTTTCAGACCTAACATTTAATACACCTGCGGAGATCGACCAACCTGAGCTTCTTCCAACCAATTAGAATGTGTATTAGAATAGGTCTGTGCTTGGCCCACTACTATTCTCCTAGTACATGCTACCTTTAGGCTCAATTATTCATAAGCATGGTATTAGTTTTTACTGCTATGCAGATGCTACACAGCTGTACATATCAGCTGGTCAAAATGTCAGCCTTACAATTAGTAAAATTGTATTCTTCCAGGTCCTAGAACTAAAAAAAGTCACAGCAGGGGCAAATCTTTCTCATATATGCCCCCCCCCCCCAACTGACACTCCTCAGACTTCTAAGCCTTGGCTAAAAACATTGATATTTATACAGGCATTCAGTTAGATTTAGACTGGGATGCATGGCTCAGGTTACTGGGGCCGGAGTCTGGGGTCATGTTTGGCCTACCTGCCCTGTCATGGGCTGAGCTTCGCTTCTCCCGATTTTGATCTGTGAATCCTTATCTTAAACTAAGAGCAGAGTTGGGGATTCACAGTCAAATAGATTTATGGTGCTCTGGGATTCTAGGTTGCTGTCTTATTACCTGATTCTTAACAAACTCAGGTGTGTTGATTGCTGGGGAGTTGGGTTGCGGATGTCTCACGTGATCTCTCTGTGTTACCGTCTGGTTCTCCTCTTTCTACCTATGCTTCTATAGTTAATGCTGTCGGAGAAGCATGCTGCACATGGCGTCAGTGATTGTTAATAGACTATGTGATTATAATCAATGAGTAACTACATTTTCTTGAGTTACACATTTTCTCAAATTGACTTTATGCTAATGGATGTAAATTGACCAAGTTATGACGTTAGAAATGTCACTGATTTACATACCATCACTCGATTGACTGTCTGGATAAAAATGTTTCATTCAGCATGCATAACTTTACCATATTTTGATGATGTCAGAAAGCGAATTTTGAGGGGAAGCTTTTAGTGTTTCTCCAATGCAAAGTTTTTCATATAAATAAATGGTGATCTGGGAAAATTTTCTGTGCTTTTCATTACATTGGGCTTTTTGTGAATGGATTCTTCTCAAAAACATGCTTTAAAATGGTTCCTGCTTGGGGAGAAGCGCCTGCTTTTGCCAGATTGCCTCAACATATATATCTATAAATTGTAGTCACATATTAACAATTATTATTATCTGTGAGACAAATGATCCAGTAATTACTATTATTTATTTATGTGTGCATGTAGACAACCACATCTGGACAGTTGTATTCAGTACATCATGCGACCTTCCAGATGGACCCACTAGAGAGCTATAAAGTCAGCACAAAGCTTTCAATCAAAGCTCTTCAGCCTAACTGACTGATCATCATGTGGTGCAATTCATTCTGTTTTGTTAGTTTTTTATAATTAATAAATGGATCTCATTTTTATTCTGCCATGACCATGCTGTAGAAACAGCAGGAAATGGAACTTGGTGATGTTGAATGCATACTATAGTGATAATACATAATGGTATATCCCAACATGTATGACAGGTTTCTTGAAGCTACTGTAGCCTTTTTGCAACCCAGTACATTTAAAAGGGTTAAGTGACATGGAAAATAGAAAATAGTTATTGCCTAGTTACAGCTACATTCACCAATGTGGAGTAAACATTCCCGGCTCTTCAGGCATTGTGGCACATTTCCAATCTTAAAATTCTTCAATAGCATTTCCTATGCCATGGGCATCTGATAATTACTATGGAATTCATTTGCAGGTTCTTTGTTGTCATGGTGCCTTTTATGTGTCCTGTCATTAACAGCCAGCCAGTAGTGACTTCGGCCACATGTTTTGCCTCTCATGACAGAGCTTACATGTGCCATTTTGGAGCAGGATAATGCTTGTGAGATTTATCACTATGACAAGTGTGTCATAGAGTAATGTCTAGCAGTCAACGGATATCTCATCAAGAGGGACACTACCCAAAAGTAGACTCAGAGAGCCTTTTTATGAGGCAGTGTTGAAGCAGTTTTAAAAAAGAATTTTGGCAAGAACCAGTGTCTCATCAGATCACACCGGTAATAATTTATATATCTAGCCAAGACATAACTGCATGCTGCAAGTATTTGCAGCAATCCAACATTTATATCTTGTACTTAATCTTAATCTTAGATCTTGTGTTAAACTCCTTAAAGTATTTTTATTTATATCAAATGAAAACAAAACCCCCTAATAATGAACAGAATTGAAGTAGGCTCAGTTGCACAAACAACTATGTGTATCTTAGATTTTTACAATAAGTTAAGAAGCATATTATCAAATAATTTGATCATTTGAAAATTATAAGGTTATTTTTTTTAAGGCATTAAAGCTGGTTACAAAATTAAAATAAAAAGTTCTGACTCTATTACAAACATAACTTACAATAGCAAGATATTAGTAACTGTAACTGTATAGTAACTGTAAGTGATTAGTAAAAGTAATAGTAACTGCCAAAATAGTAAAAATTGGAAATGTGGTAGAAGACAAATATGCACCCATGTCTACTATGAAAGTGCCTTCACGCCTGTGTAAACAGATAGGGTTGTGCTCAAGTCCATAAAAGACAGGCCTCTGTCTCATTTGGATTCAGTCTTATCTGACTCTGAACTTATTTCATTTTGAATAGTATGCATTTCTCACTTTACAAAAGTTTCACATAAATATGAGTTGAATTGATGTTGCTGATATATTCAGATGATTTTATATGGTCTATCTAATTAACTTTGAGAGAAGAAGGGATTTGCTTCCAAATTTGCTTCCAAAAGTTTTATTGCATTAATTTCATTATTTTTAATTTCAGGTTATATATTATAACATTTAATTTTTTTTTAAATATGATGAAATATAATAGCATTTATTAATATATATTATGTATAATGAATGGTACAGAATGCAAAGTGAATTACAAATTACAAACAATTTCTCCTTTTTTATTACTGTATAGTGAAAAAAATCGTCTCGGTCTTTACTCCGACTCGACTACCAAAAGGCTTCAATTACACTTGACCTGTTTCAGTTTTGATCTTGACTTCGACTCAGTTAAAGCATTCATGACAATAATACAATAATAAGTAGAAAACCATAGGATGTTTGATTTTGCTATACTGACTTCACACTCACTTCACCAATTTGACACAGCACTGTTTTATCCCTCATAGAATTTGTCCTGTGGCTTTTAACTCACTCTGTACATTCACTCTCCATTTTAGAAAGTTCCCCTTGCCAAATAGAAGCACTTTGTAGGTCTACAATTAAAATAAAATTAAAGACTCTAATCCATCTGTTTCTCTACGTACTTTATTAATCCCCTTTACTTTGTTCTCTAATAGTCAGGACTCTACAGGACCATCAGGTACAATTTTTAAGTGTAATATTGTGAAGTTGCTTTGAGACAATACTCTATTGTAAAAGGCGCTATATAAATAAAACTGAATTGAATTGAATTGAATCAGGTATTATTTGGGTGGTGGATCATGCTCAGTGCTGCAGTGACACTGTTGTGTGTCACAGTGATACTTCATGCCTAAAAGTAGTCCAGCTGTTTATAATGTTTATATAAACATATGTTTATAATGGATTTCTCTGTGACTGAACACAGTGTTTACTAACTCCAGCAGTACTGTTGCATCGGATCCACATTTACATAGTCGCATTATCAGCTATTTTTTATATTTTATTGTATTTTTAAGGGTGCTAAATTGTTTTAGAGTGATTGCACTACACCTTATACTACATAGACCGTATCTTCAAATTATGAGCTTATTATTATATAATTATATATTAGTTTGTTGAGCGCAATGACTGTAAGCAGTCTCTCTTAACCCTGCTCAATTTTCCTCTTGTTTATGCATGTATTACTGGACAGTAACTAGCCCAGATCATTAAGTTTGCCTGCATATCAATGCCTGCTCGACACCCTCTCACTCTCTTTTCCTTTTTCTTCCTTACCCTGTCCCTCCCGTCTTCCTTTCATTTTATACTGAGGGAAGTTCACAGCTTATAATAAAAGGCATAGGATTTTAAATTAGAAATTAATTTGGATAATTTGTCTCCTATGAGCAGCTTCCTCTAACGCGCCTGCCAGAAATATGTTAATATATCATATTCATATTAAGTAATTGCTGGACCCAGATGCCTGTGATTATAGCACTGAAGAGAGGGCTCATCTAATTAGTAAACGTTACCTCACCCACATTAACACCACAATAGAGTTACCCCCCCCCCACACACACACACACACATTTGATAAATAGTTGTAAAATATAGTTATATATTGTGTGTGTGTGTGTGTATGTGGATGCTACTTCTACATGTATGTGCGCAGTCGTAACAACCCCCCCAACAACCACCCAATTTTTTCTCTCCACTAACTCCTCTCTTGCTATAAGTAAAGGAGGGATGACTGCTGGGACACAGACCACGGTAATGGATGGTAATGAAATTTCCATTACTCACTTGTCTCATCCTCCTCTCCACACTATTGAGCACATACACGCACACACACACACACACACACACACACACATACACATGCACATGTAATGCAGGAAGTGCAGTTGGTGTGGTCAGTATGTGGACTAGATCACACTGGACTACAGTTTACTACAAACATTTTGCTATAATAATTGCTATAATAATTGTCATATATAAATGTTATACAACATAATTCCAAGCTTAAAACAAGAATAATTGTGCTTCTTGATTTAATGATTTGTTCTTAAATATAATATGTACATTTGTGTTAACATTTCATTCGTTCAGAATCAATCATGAATTAACGTAATCTATTTTGTTAACTTTTCATACATCCAGGTATCGTCAATACCATAGATTTCAAGAAATCTTTTGTCTTATACAGACGATGGTCAATGCATTTTCTCATAGAAGACATAGAAGAGCGTCCGTTCACTTCAATGAGACTGCATGGAACAGATTTTTTATTTCATTTTCATTTCCCAGACGCTCAGTGTCTCTGGGGGAGAATACAGCTGTGGGCTGGCCTCGGCTGGCCTGGACATTGAACTTCTGCACTATGATTGGAGGAATTGGAGGATCAGTCGAAGGTGGGATCCCGTTTTAATTGACAGCTATTTTGAGATATGCACCGTCATTTAAACATTGGGAGATCAGTCACATCATGAATTATACAAGTGAAGTCGAAAAACAAACTGCAACCCATTTCTTGGTATATTCTTAACAAAATCTCAACATTTCCTTGTAAAAGTTTTAAATCATTTTGTTTATTTGTTTGGTTGGAGATATTTGATAGTCTTGCTTTAAAAGCAATGCAGATCAACACCTAAGGATTTGTTGCAAAAAGTAGGGAAAAGTAGCAGGTCTTTTGAGCTCTGCTGGTATGCCAAGGTTAGCTGGCTGACTGCCAGTGCTGTGACAATGAAAATGTACTGTTGGCCATGCCTTTTGATGAAACCATCTTAGGGATGTCTTTTCTTTTCAAAATTGGGTTTTGGCGATCTGCCTAACTTTGACATATATTATTCATGAAAAGAGCAATGAACATGTGAGTGCATGTGCAAGGTTAAGTTGCTTGGGCAGGTTGCAGGGTTGAACATGCAATTAATGAAGGTGCTCACATTCAAGTGTCAAAACATAATGAAACATTTAAACAAAACGGCCAAAAAGTCAAATCCTGACCTGCCTTATTGATGTGGTTTCCTTGCTTGGTTGACAGAAGCTATCAGACAGCATGATAAGAGTAGTGAATCATCCAGCAAGGTGAATTACAGGGCGTTCACAGAAATATTACCTAAATATGAATATGTTCTGTTGGTGTTTTCTGCTACTGATGTCTCGATCTATTCAAAATGACTTGATCTCTGCTCTTGCAGGGACTGTTTCTGATGAGATCAGAGGTTAAACTCAGGCTGCTGCCACTTTTGGATGGCAGGGGGATGAAAAAACTGGTATTGCTTGCCATGCTCAACTTTCTGCCATTGTTCACTATGTTAATAGTGCAGGTACAATTCAGGAAAGCTTTATTGTGTGTTTATGTTTCTGAGGGGCAAAATGCTCAGTCTGTTTTAGTAAGTATTAAATGAAAACATGCAGGGCTACACTTTTAGGGATAAACTTGTGGCACATATGATGGGGCTGCTGTCATGCCTTCAGCCATCAAAGGTCTGAAGGCCAAAGTGAAGGCAATTGTTTGTGCAACGTTTGTGCATCGTTATGAACAAATTGTCACAGGTAGCTAAATGTTGTGCCAAAGGTTTTGTAATGAAACTGGACTATGTTGAGTTTGTGTTCATGTTGTACACATATGAACAAATCTTCTTAGTGACTGATTTCACATGCTCTGGCAACCCTGATTTGCTCTGACTAGGCACAGCATTCACCTTGTTTCCTCTCCAAAATGTTAGAAAAAGCTGTTTATCTGCAGCTCTGGAGTTACCTCCAAAACAACGATATTTCTGAAATATCTCATCATAGTACTGAAACAGCATTTATTTAGTACTTAATGATCTAATAATATATAATAGATTTAATTGCAGCATTTGACACTATAGATCATGGCCATCCTTAATAATCCCATTAAGCAGATTCTTCTGCATTTTCCAAATTTGCAATATTTGCACTTCTTAGAAGTATTATTATTATTATTATTATTATTATTGTTATAAGTTAAATGACATGAATTAAGCGTTTTCAGAGAAGGCATTCCAAAGTGTCCTAAAAAGTTATGGCCAATACTTTGATTCAGGGAGACTAAAGTCTGAACTTCAGTAGAGAACTTACAATGTAACAGGGGAAAGCTGTGTCCTTACTTGTTTTTCTAAAAGAAAGTAGTTGGATAAGCTATAACTGTTATCGTTAGTAACAACAATCGGAGCTACATCATGGGGTATAGAAAGGAGCTTCTCCCGTTTAAGAGGGCGTAAGTCTTACGCCTGCAACACAATGGGCTGTCAAAGCAGCCTAGCTCTGCTGGCCATTGAAAAGTCATTGAGAGGTCAAGTTCCTGGAAAAGACACCTACTTAGTGCGATAGGTTCACAGAGCATTTTCTTAAAAAGGAACAAAGAGCAGAATATACATATAAATAAACTGACAATTTTCTGGTGTAAGTTGATGTGAGCTTCCCTTCTTTGAAAAACCAGCAGCCCCCACTGAATCTTTTGGATTTATCAGCTCTAACCCACATTTAAGAGCCTAAATGTGAAGATAAATATAGGGCAAGTTATGCAGGAAGGCCTCAAATGAATTATACATGACAGGATTTAGACAAATATGGAGCAATCCATAGAGCATTCTGTCAAACCTGAACAATTATAGTGTATTACAAAGTTAAACATTTACATTTACAGTATTTAGTATCCAGAGCGACTTACAAAAGTGCTTTAAGACATCAGTAACATAATCGATTCCTAATAATCAGAAATCTAAACAAGAGTGCAAGACTACAAAGTCTTCAGCAGTCAGGTTGGATGGAGGCGGAGGAGCTGGGGGGTTGAGAAGTGAGGAAAATATGTTGTGTAACATTTACACTTTACATTTACACACATTTGCACACAATTAATGCACACAATGCATAGCCACACAATGGGAGCTGAAAAGGAAAAAGAAAAATTACACTCACTCACACACAGAGCGAGAGAGAAACACGTGTGAGTATTTCTAACCTGTGTTGAGCTGTATGGCCTCTGGGTAGCATATCAATGATTTGGAGAAAGGGATGGAGTGCCGGAATAATATTCGGCATACTTGAAAGAAAACCACACATCACACCATGGCACTCTGACCAAACATTCCTTAATCGCCATTAAGTTTATCAGCAGCCCTTTTTTTCTGCCGGACATACGGCTGCACCCTATTGTATGTCATGCATGGTGGCTTTTAATTTCACCATTACAAATAGAGTCAATCTGTTTTCCTATAAGCTCTCACTTCGGAACAATTTACCAGCCATGAGTGCAATGAATGTTATGTGTAATGCTGCAGACTATTTAAGGGCACTGAACGTGCTTCATGTGCTGTACTCCAGTGTTTTCCATTGTGTGGTTGGACAGGGGGTTTCTTTTGAGACTATACCTTTCTCCAAAAACAAATAATCAAACACATAATGAGGTAAACACACCATTAGTGTGAACGTGCATGCATAAAATAAATGTGCTGCTTTTTACAAACGTTTAATTAGGTCATATTAATTAAAAGAATGCTCCTTTTTGTCTCTCTGTTTTTTCTATCATTATTTTTTTCTACAGATCTGCAACATGACCCCTACTTAATTGAAACCCAGGGGACTCCTCTTGCATAAAATCAGATTTATTTCTTTGTAAAAGGATTCTACTGAAAAATAGTGAGGGTGCAGTGACTGGGAAAGTGAAGGCCTGAAGCCATGAAGACGAGGCTCACTGCTGCCCTTTGCCCTACTTCCATCAGTGCCCTGAAACAAGTGCTATCGTTAACTAGCTGGGGATGCATTAATTAATTGTAAGAAAATACAGACAAAATGATTATAGGTCAGCTTTTTCTCCCAAAAGAGAGTGATTGAGAGAGAAAAGAGCATCCACTGTGTATGATTTCCCCTTGACAATTAGCTGATGAGCATTATGGAGGCATTTTACTAAAGCTCTAATTATACTGTGTGTCATTCATGGATGAGCACTCAGGAGTCGGGGATGTTTGAGAACATCAACTGAATCCATCTCACCTCCAGCTTTATGCATACTTAGCCTGCTAGTGGTTGTGTGAACCTCTCTTTAGCACTGCATAAATACTAAATCATTGTGTTTAATCAATCTAATGTAATGTCTCAATTTCTAAACAGCTGCCTACATTCTTTAGTAAATTACCAGTGTCTTTTCAAATATTGTAAAAATAGACTTGATAGGGACAGGTAAATGAAAATAGTCTATGTTCTGTAACCCACCAGGCCTTATGATTATGGTATTTCAGACAATAAAGGCTAGATTTTCAAAGGCA
This sequence comes from Parotocinclus spilosoma, assembly GCA_033117975.1. NCBI lineage: Eukaryota > Metazoa > Chordata > Actinopteri > Siluriformes > Loricariidae > Parotocinclus > Parotocinclus spilosoma. The sequence continues at coordinate 9,448 of JAVSBV010050516.1, forward strand.
TGACATTATTAAAGAAGATAGTCTATGGCTTATAGACTATAAAGTCTGCATTTTTAGGGAAACTAAGCTCTACTATGAACAGATTAACACAATACTGAGGAGGGAGGGTCACAATCTTTGTACCCAATTACTGCATACACATAATTCAAATTTAGACACAGGCGCCATGCAGAAGCAGCCTGGGGGCGATCAGTATTGATGCTACACCCCCAAGGACATACACATATGGGCTCCTATCTCACAGTCTTTTATTAATTCACCACAATATACCTATTCCATGCTAGCATTTACATTGCTGAGAAACAGTGCTATAATTAAAAAAAAAAAAGACTTGGCTGTGTGTTGTTTGCATGCAGATGGGGTGCTACATAAAACAACCATGTTGTCCCTCAAATCTGTACTCCCAGGCTCCCCTTCTCGATCTCCATGCAAATTAATAGGCAACCACCACTGATGCGTTAAATTGCCTTGTGTTGGGTACTGAAGACGACCAGATTATTTATTATTTCTGATTAAACTACTTCCTTCACTCTGCTGTTGGGCTCAGATGTTTTGCTTGTCTGTGGTGCCTTAAATGAGAGCTAAGAGTTTGTGTTTTCTATCTATCCAGTCTATCTATTATTTCTTTGGTTGCCTGTCTGTTTGTGTATATACAGTACTTTGTCCATTTAAAAGAAATGACGATAGATGAATAAAAAGACCACAATGCACACACACATGGTCAATGAGTAAACATACATTATTGCATCATTTATCCTTGTCACCATACAATTTGGCTCAATGTCATTTTGCATCTTGAGTAACTTATGCTGCATTATGACTTATATAAATAATACCTGCATTACAGTTATTTATTGTCTTCTGAGAGCACGCCACAACCAGTAAAAATCTTATCTCAGCAGATCTTTGTGACCAGGCTTTAGCGTGAAGGTCCTGTAGATAATTGTACAGTGGATAGTCATGACATCAAAACTCATTTTAATAAATGTTATACTGTATCTGGATGCAGAGAATAGATTTAATGTAGCAGTCTGGTTTGTGTCGACCTCAGTATACATCACTAAAAACAACATATCTTTAGAGTAATGGATTTATCACTCTTTGTTTTATTGCTGCCATTTGCAATACACAAAAAAGTTCATTTTATTTCTCATTAATGTACACTCAGAATCCCATCATGACAGAAAAAAAACTTTTTTTGCAAATTTATTTTAAAAGAAGAAGTGAAATATCATATGGTCATAAGTATTTAGACCCTTTGCTCAGTATTTAGTAGAAGCTCCTTTTGAGCTGTACAGTCATGAGTCTTCTTGGAAATGATGCAACAAGTTTTTCACACCTTGCAGATCCTCTCCAGGTCCATCAGGTTGGATGGTGAATGTTGGTAGGCAGCCATTTTCAGGTCTCTCCAGAGATGCTCAATTGGGTTTAGGTCAGGGCTCTGGCTGGGCCAGTCAAGAATGGTC
>JAVSBV010050527.1:0-10913 GCA_033117975.1 Parotocinclus spilosoma
AAGTGTAATATTGTGAAGCTGCTTTGAGACAATGCTCCATTGTAAAAGGTGCTATATAAATAAACTTGAATTGAATTTTTATTTAATTATTATATTACATTATCCTCTATATATATATTACACTATATATATTACATTATAAATCCATATAATAGTGACAGACAAAAATTAAACTGCAAGTAGATTACAGTAAAAAAATTCATACACATGTCTGAGCCGATCGATGGTCTGTTGGCTTTACACACTGTGGTCTTGAGAATTACAACAGGGAATGAAAAGCTGTCTTATCATATATTTACCGTACATATAAATGACAGAAACCAGGAAGAGTGAACTCTTGGGACCCTGCGATTTTTTCACTTTATGGAAAATATGGCACTGTTTGATTTCTTTTTCTTTGTCAGTAAAGATACAAAGATAAGATTTACCACATTTACAGTACAGCAAAGAACTACATTTATTTAAATTGTGTTTTAATTACTGTCATTGCTTAAAATAATGTACAAAAGTATCTAAACTACTATGTGACTATGGTTACGTCCAGTCAACGTCCTTAATTCGGACGGTAAAGCGCTTATAACAGTATCGAAAATTGTGTTTGTTCTAACGTAGACTGAAGCAAAATGTAAATTGTGAGTTTACCTGAGCACAGCAGAATTGTCTTGGACTTCAATATCATAGAGAAAACTAACCTTTATATTAAATAAAACTCTAAAAAAAAAACAGCACATTAAAAATATGTGAAATTAAATGGAAATGAAATAAAAATCGTGCAATAATGGACATATATGTACAGAAATTCTATGGAAATGGAAATGAGAATTTATGGAAATTCCCTCATTAAATAAATCATTTATGACCGAGAGCAGTAATCAATAACCAATATCAGCTCCAAATTGCCTAAACTTCACCCTCCCTCTTGCTCTGCCTTGTTTCCTATATCCTTTTGTGAAGCCCTACCTCTCATTCCTTCCATGTTTCTCCAACTCTCTTCCTCTGCGTTGCCTCGCCCTGTTGCAGTGAGCTCTGATTGGTCGAAAGCCCTTCTCGAACCACTTTAACCAAGCCAGTTGGCTCCCATTCAGAATCAGGCATAAGAGGAGAGCAATGATGTGGGGGTACCTTCTCTCCATGTCCTTCCTGGGCATGGGGTGGCACAGTGGGCAAGTCTTCCCGGATGAGTCCCAGACAGGTGGGTGGCCTGCCCCAACATGACACGGCCTTAAAGATGCATTCGATTGGGCAGCTGGATCACATTGAGACTCGTGACTGAGCGGCTGCCAAGCAGACTGCTGAGTCATGTTTTCTAGCTGATCTCTCCCTCTCTCTCGTCCTCACAGATGTTCTGCTTTCTGACCATTGCAACAAGTTACACCAGATATAAGCCAGCAGCCAAAAAGTCCGACCCAATCGCTCGCAAAATTTCCAGGATTATAATGAGCGAGTGCTTTCTTTGCACATTTCGAAGGACTGGATAAAATGTTAAAGACAGTAAAATGGTCAGCACCACCCACTTACTGTACAAATGTAGTTACACATGTTTAACAGTTTGTATATATAAAAACTAACTGTTACCGTTGTTAATAAGGTGATTTCTTCTGACTAAAGGGTGTGCATTTATCATGGTTCTCTGCAATAATACCTTTTAAATATTGTTTAAATGTGCTGAAGATATTTAAATTGCAGTTGATTTTAAACCTAATTTCAATTTGAATCCATATCAGATTGATCAACTCTATGTACTTCGTGGTGCAGAGCCACCATGTCCCATGGCTGGAAAACCTGTAAGGACTAGGGTGGGTCAGGTACCCATAATGACCGTTACAATTTCCTGTAAAGTCCAGGTTCCACCTCACCCAAGACTACTGAGACTCCATGAGCGTATTTAATAATTTGATAACTGTAGAAAATCTGATTTTGTCGTAATCTTACCTGTACTTTGGGTAATCAGGTAAAGGGAAAGCTCCAGGTTTCTACTTTGCGAGCAGATAAGAATCTCGCAGAAAGATGGATTCAAACTTTAATGAACAAGACTGCACAGATTGAGAAAAGCGCTAAAAAAATCTGACTACTCAGCTAAAGTCCAGCTCTGTTTAACTGCAGAAATCTGATCAGGTTCAGATTTCCTGTATTAAGTGCATGTTAATACACTCAATGTTCCTTGGGGTGAGAGCTGGTCCTGAATGTGTCACATGATGCAGACCAGTAGGATCCTTTATTTTAAAAGGGCTACATGTAGGAAGAGGCTACCAAAGCATTTTTGAAGCTCGGAGTATATATCAGTCAGACAAACTGTGAGTGCTCTGCTTATGATTGGGTGTCCCGCAAAGATCACACCAAGAGTAAGGATGTAATTAAAGCCCACCACAGACTATCACTGCAAAAAAAAAAAAAAAAAACCTTCACGTTTTCCTTTAAAAAACATTGTTTTTTGGTTACAATATTATTGTTAAAGTGTACAATATATTACAAGGTAGCTGTTCATCACATGCAGTTTGAAGTGGATGGATCGTGACATGTATGTATATGTCAATCGTTTGTGTGTGTGTGTGTGTGTGTGTGTGTGTGTGTGTGTGTGTGTATGTGTGTGTAAAAAACAGCCTTGTGAAATGCAGGAAAAAACTCACAATGCTTTACAATCCCTATGGCAGCTACAGGATATGCTATTGCTATTAAAGGAGATACACAATATTGATTATATTAATCAATTATTAACATTTCAAATATTTATTTAGGACAAACAATTGTTGTTGTAATGTGCCTGTCTACTATTATGCAACATAATGCAGCAAGTGTTTCTTTTTTTTTATATAAAATGGATTGCAGAATACAACCTACAAACAGCTAATTATAAATAAATATGATCTTAGACCTTCTAAAACACTAGTGGATCATCAGAGACAATGTCATAATGTCATAAATTACTGACAGTAAATATGCCCTTATGTGGTAATAGAGGCAAAATTAATATTATATCAAAGATTATGTTGATTTTAAAATAAATGATTAGAATACACTATCTATTGCCCAAACTTTGTCAATCTGAAACATTTCACACAGTCGACTGTGTGTATTCTCATTGAATTCCGAGCATTAACTGGTGCTGATCAATTACAATGCTTAATTTTTTCCCCTTAACACCAAATTCTCCCAAAATCCAGAGCCTGGTGTGGTCTTTGGGAAAAAAAAAATCACTGCCAACAATAGAATGACAAAGCATGTTTGCAGGCCTGCACACGCGCACACACACACACACACACACACACACACACACAAGAATGTCTTTGTATCATTGTGTGACTGTAGCTAATTAATGTTATACCAAAAACACCCAAAATTTCCCATTAGGGACATTATCCTTACGGTGATACACAAATCAGGCCAATATAGCTCCCCACTACACACACACACACACACACACACACATACACACACACAGCGGATCTGCCTAAGCGATGTCTGCCTGAGTCATGGGTTTGGACTGCAGTGAGGTGGTGGTATAATCACCACTCCTTTTTCATGCCATGCATTGACACAATTCTGCCAGGTCATGTTATAACACACACACACACACACACACACACACACACACACACACACACAGAGCACAGTGATATGACAGACTGCCATCTGCAGATCCCCTGTGGTACTGCACAGCTGGACCTACCTTCAAGACGTGTTTATTCTCTCCTTTATGAATCCATATGCTGGCACCTGTCAGACACACACACACACACACACATACGAAAAAAAAAAAAAAAAAAAAAAAAACAGGTTAATTGGTGCAATACCAAAACAATGCAATGCAATGCAATATATTCTATGTATTATTGTTATGTTACATAATTGTAAAATGATAAAAAATCATTTTATGGTTATGTATCAAATAATTACACTTATTAATAACTCGATTAGACCCGGCATGTTAATACAGCTTGTGCACACTGAATTATTACTTGTAACAAACTCTTTAAACTATTTAAAGGTCTATAACACCTTGTTTATTTATGTATTCATTTATTGATATTTGATTTAGATTTCCTTTTATCTGATCTACTCATTATTAAATATCAGTATTTATTTAGTTTTATTTAACTCTTAGGTAATTGTATTATATGGTTTTATTTGATCTGTATTTGTTTTCATTCTTTATCCTTTTAACTTTATTTGTATTTTATTTTGCTGTTTTTCTGAGGAGCATGCAGAACAATCTTTAAATGCAAAAACGGCTAAAAGAAAGAAATATCCTTAACTGAATATGTTATTATAAACATAAAAATAGTTGCTTTATATATTCAGTACAGCATTGTAGGAATGAAGGCTGGTGGAGTCTCAACCTTACATATTAACATTTTAGTAACTGTGGTTCATTTGTTGTCACACGAGCATTATTGTAATTGTTTTTGATTTTTTTAAAATGTATAAACAGTTTCCATTTCAAGGCATTTTGCTGCCTTCATTCAAAGAAAATTCATTTCTGGAGGGCGATCAGAGACGCTGCCGTGACAACGAAACACCCTCCCAGTGTGACATCACAGAGCACCGGTGGTCCGTGTATTTACATCTCCTTTTTGACTACATTTCTAATTCCATTTGGTTCAAATCTGATCAGGATTCAAAAGCCACTGAAAATAATGAGTGCACTGTTCAGTGAATGCACACACATACTGATGATGTGTGTCTGGGACAGCACTGAGCACGAGGCCGCTGCAGTGACGTCTGAAAAATCATGGTTATGCAGATGACGCCACACCATATTCCCGTCCCTCTCTAATACTCCCGTGTCCCATTAGCGTGATGGTAATAAACGTGAGCGTCTCTCACTCCTCATCTTCAGCATCTTCATTTCTCTCACCCTGCTTCAGGGAGGGACATAGGATCCGCAATGGTTGCCATGGCACCAGACAGCTCCATTTCTGCCAGCGTATATGAGTAAAAGTGTGTGTGTGTAGTACTCTGAATTTGTGAGACGGCGTGATTACACGTGCTAGCCTGCCATTCAGCCGCCGTCTGAAATGTGTGTGTTTCTACTACGGCGTGAATTTGTGAGACGGCGTGATTACACGTGCTAGCCTGCCATTCAGCCTCTGTCTCGTTAACGAGCTGGCTTTGGGAAGCTAATTAACACGCTGTCCATTCATTCAGACAGCCGCTAGGTAATTAAAGCCCGTCTAAAAATGACACGTTTTATGCAGGCTGGCAAACGGTGTGCGTGCGCGCGTGCGTGCGTGTATCTTTGTTTGGTTCATGTTATAATGTAAATGTAAAATGGCTCGTGGTCACCCGTTAGTGTGCGTTTGCGTTTGCCTGTGTTGTGTAACGGACGCTGTGTTTACTACAAAGAGAGCAATTCTGACCAAGCACTTCAGAAGATTCTGCAGTGTCCCAATAGCAGTGACCTGTCTGTATGCCAGACTCCTTTATCTGTCTCTCTGTGTGTCTGTCATATCATGCAACCTTCTATCGGTCTGACTTCAGTCTGATCATCCATTGGGGATATTTCTAGACTACTTGTCATACTGGGGTGCACACAAATTAGAGGGACATAGTTTTAACCATCTGCTTGCCAGTGGTTCATTGGATCACAACGGTGGATGCAAATAAGCCTGTTGAACACTAAATAGAATAAGTACAGAATATGTAACATTTATGTGGACATTATTATTTGCCATGGATGAGAAATGAAGAGCAAAATAACACTAAATAATTTTATTTTAATTGCATTACATTTGTTTAACATAACACATGGCTTTGCTACTTTGAAACATGGAATTGTAGGTTATACAGTTATAAGTGGATAATTAATATAGCTGTGAGCTATCATTACCTTCCCTGCAGAGTGGCTGAGTTTCTTATTAATATTTGTGGCTGTCCATTACTGACTGTCTGTCTGTCTGTCTGTCTTTCTGTTTGTGTGCAAAGTATCCATCTGTCTGTCTGTCTGTATGTACAGAATCTGTCTGTCTGTCTGTATGCATGCATGTATGAATGCACAGTATCTGTCTGTATGTATGTACAGTATCTGTCTGTCTGTCTGTCTGTATGTATGTATGTATGTATGTATGTATGTATAGTATCTGTCTGTCTGTCTGTCTGTATGTATGTATGAACAGTATCTGTCTGTCTGTATTTATGTATGTATGTATGTACAGTATCTGTCTGTCTGTATTTATGTATGTACAGTATCTGTCTGTCTGTCTGTCTGTCTGTATGTATGTATGTACAGTGTCTGTATGTATGTACAGTATCTGTCTGTATGTACAGTATCTGTCTGTATGTATGTACAGTATCTGTCTGTATGTACAGTATCTGTCTGTATGTATGTACAGTATCTGTATGTATGTACAGTATCTGTATGTATGTATGCACAGTATCTGTATATTTGTCTGTAAGTACAGTATTTCTGTCTGTCTGTATGTACATATCTGTCTATCTGTCTGCATGTACAGTATTTGTCTGTCTGTCTGTCTGTAAGTACAGTATCTGTCTGTCTGTATGTATGCATGTACAGTGTCTGTCTGTCTGTCTGTCTGTCTGTATGTACAGTATCTGTATGCATGTATGTACAGTATCTGTTTTTTTCTAAGTACAGTATCTCTCTGTATGTATGTACAGTATATGTCTGTAAGTACAGTGTCTGTCTGTCTGTCTGTATGCACAGTATCTGTATGTTTGTCTGTAAGTACAGTATCTCTCTGTATGTATGTACAGTATATGTCTGTCTGTCTGTATGTATATATCTGTCTGTCTGTCTGCATGTACAGTATCTGTCTGTCTGTAAGTACAGTACCTGTATGTCTGTCTGTATGTAAAGTATCTGTCTGTATGCATGTACAGTATATGTCTGTCTGTCTGTATGTACATATCTGTCTGTCTGTATGTATGTACAGTATCTGTCTGTCTGTCTGTAAGTCCAGTATCTGTCTGTCTGTATGTATGTACAGTATTTGTCTGTCTGTCTGTATGTATGTACAGTATTTGTCTGTCTGTATGTATGTATGTATGTACAGTATCTGTCTGTCTGTATGTATGTGAAATTATGGATGTAATGTAGTGTAGCAGTACTGAAGTCTGGTTTTGGTCTCGTTTCGATCTAGACCCCATTTGGACTCTGAAACTGTTGTCCAAATGGGTCTATCTGAGGTAATTACTTTTAAACTGAACTTTATTAGACCTTTCTACATCCTCTAAATAAGTAGAAATTATGTAATTTGTCTGCTTGCATAAATGAATATACAGTAACTCAGATAGACTAACATGAATAGCAAGTTACTGCTCTTTTCATTCAGTATCCAATAAATGAACATGTTTTATTTTTAACGGTCTGTCTGGCATTAAAATGGGCTCCTCAGTGGGTAGTACTGTCACCTTCCAGCGAAAAAGTCCTGGCTTCAATCCCAAATGGGTCCCAGTCTTAGTCATTTCTATGTGGAGTTTGCATGTACTCCCTGTTTTTTGAGATCTCTAGTTTCCTCCTACAGTCTAAACACACACTTTAGGTTCATTGGTTATGCTAAAGTGCCCCTATTGTGTAAATATATAGCATATATATGCCCTACGATGGAATGGCTCCCTGCCTATTGTTGTTTCTGCCTTGTGCACTGTTCAATATGTATATATACATACATATATATACACATATACACACTATGTACATACTATGCACACACTATGTACACACACACACTAATAGATTACTATTAGACTAAAATTAAGGACCATGACAGTAAATTGAATCAATTTGTAATTATTTTTGCAGACTTGCAGATTTATTTGTATTCTTTTATAATGAAACAAAATCTTATTCTAGTTTCTGTCTCATCTTGTTCTTATACTTGATTACTAAAAGTCTCGGTCTCGGTCTCGATGTGTTCTGGTCTTGGTCTTAACTCAGACTCGGTTCTCACGGTCTTGGCTACAACACTAGTGTATTGTAAGCTGTATGATTGAATGCTGTGAATGGCTTACATTATTCAGCCCTTACTGTTATGACATTATCTTTCTGATAATTAATAACACACAAGCTATTTCCACTTTCCACAAGTTTATCAAACACACTGGTTAATCATTAACAAGTCAGACTTGGAAAGGTATGTGCACTCTTGTAGAGCAGCACTTATGTTTTCGTAGATCATCTGACTGGCACAGCCATAAGCCATCATTTTGGAGATTTCGTGCATAAATAGACATATTCATTCTAAAATGGTACATATTAACATCATACAGGTGTGTTTTAAATAATATTTCTTTAGGTAAAGTTCCCCTTCCGAACCTCTCAGACACGTTCACACCAGAAGGGTGCAGCATTGCACCAGATAACAAGCACTGTCAGGCTCTGATCAAAACACTCACACACCCGTCCATCTACACACACACTAACGTTGTACCACAATTGTCATATCACTTTATTTTCAACTATAAAAGAGATGGTTTTGATGGTTACAGTCTCCACGTAGACAACAGCACACTGCAGTTTCACACTTTGCTGCTATTGATGTGTGTACTTGTGTGTGGGCATGTGGGCTGTTGGTGAGGGAAGCGCCTCGCTTAGTTAAACAAAGCGTTTGCAAGAGGCCTGCAAGAATAACACATTTCCCTGAGAAAACACGCATGCAGTTACACTGTAACCTATTCTGTGTTAGACCTCCTCAGGGTGTGTTCGCTCCCTTGTGCACTCTCCGTCACACACACACACACACACACACACACACAGTTATGTGGATGTCACAAGCCTGTGGTGGTACAATAGAATCTTTGAGGATCTAATAAAAAAAAAAAAATCACTGACAGATTAAGTAAATAACATTGACAGTGTGATGCTCCAGGCAATGTTCTGTTATGAAAACTTGGGTTCTTTACTGTATATACTAATTACAAACTAATGTTACTTTGACACATAACCAAATAGCTAAATAAACAGCTAAAAACCAAAAAGCTAAATACTGGCTGTACAAAAGGGACCTACCCAAAAGTAGATTGGTGGCTTTAATGTTACGGCTGATCGGTGTGGTTTTATATATACTGCTTACAAAAGTTAGGGGATATTTCAAAATGAAATTTGTTTTTGTGAGCAGTATATATAAAACCATATAACATTAAAGCCAACTGCCTAATTTTGGCCTTTCGTGCTGCCAAGGTTCTGACTGGTCTAGAAAATTTTATTTAGAAATATCCCCTAAGATCCCCTAATTCTAAATATATAAATGGTTGATTTAGTTTTCTGTTTCAAGGTGTATGGGGAACATATGGAACATAGGAATCTGCACCACTTTGTACTATATGTGGCAAACAAACAATTATACCTTCAAACGTCACGTTAAAAGGTTTGGATAACATGAGTTTAAGTTTGAACAGTGTTTAAAACCTTATTGTTCAAGGCTATCATGTCACTACCAAAACAGTTTATTCCATAGAGGGAGTCTTATATTGACCATATCCTGCATTTTTGACACAGAAGTTAAAGACTGCACCCCTGGCTCTCATGGCCACATGGTAGTGAGATCCCACTGCCTAGAAGTACAATAAACGTGTTTCAAAGTTAGAAAATTAGTGTGTAACCTTACCAGTTGTCACTTTTACAATTCAAACTTAGTTGTTTCAATTAAAAGTTAGCTGGTAGTTTTTAATTGGGCTCAGATTTTGTCTTGTCACTACTTAGACATGCTACCAATGACAAAGAGTATATTTTAAACAGTATAGTAGTTTTAGTATATGTTTGGCTGCAGATATCGTACTAAATTCATACACATGTTTTAATCGAAGACTGGTCCGACAGTTTTAAAGTAAATTAAATTGGTAATTTGGCATAAGAATGTGGAATGTTGGTAACGCACCTTTAGTAAAATGGCCATTTCTGAACAGGGCAGAATTTTTTACATTGCATTCCTGCTTTAAGCTTCTGCTAAGCCCTATATGGAGCATGACTTTGCTCAAAATAGCTCCTATTTTTTAAATAGAGATCAAAACCCAAAATGTTTCCTGACACAGAAACCCCTCTGTAGGGAAGCATATGGGTATGTATTTGAGTGTGTGTGTGTGTTTATACATGCTTGCATGTGTACGTGTGTGCCAGTGTTTTCTAATGGCGTATGCCCCTCACTGTAAACAGACAGGAATTCTGCACCTTATGACCCCTCCGCCCTCAGAACAGCACGAGTGCAACGAGTTCACACACAAAGCCCAGCCCATTGAGGCCTCTTGGGGAACATGCACATGTTTCTTTAAACTAATGCCACCGGCACATATGAGAGCGCACACACACAGAAATCCCATTCATACCTGTTTCATGTAACTTGAATCTGCACTGCATCCTGATAAGATTTTAACTACACGCTTTACATTTAAATTCATCTCTGACCATCCAGACTGAAATGTGATTTTGGACAAATCATTATTATGAACTTTCAGTGTTTTCTTTACATTTCACTCAAATGCTTTTCAGGCCACCTTCTGCGGTGGTTTGAGAGTTCAGATTTCAATCCATTTTAAATCCCTCTAATTCTTATACAATCACGGTATTCAATAGGCTTGAAAGTCCCTAGGGTAAATAGGGTCATGTACTCAGACATGGCATGCAAATACATACAATGCTGTAGGTCATCCCGTGCCAGAAAACAAACAATACATTTTATGTTTCATGTCTGGATCATATTTATTTATCATATTTACATAGCAGATGACTCTAGAACCTAAATGTATATATTTCAATCATCCCAAGTCAAAATGATTGAATGATTGAAATTGAACAATACAGTCCATGTTTGGTTTTTAAATTGGAAAAGAAGATGCTACAAGGTACCAGAAGCATTTTACTATACACAATTTATATATATTGTTTTTTTATATATATTATATATATATATATGTATGTATAAATATATATATATATATATATATATATATATATATGTACT
>JAVSBV010050538.1:0-10913 GCA_033117975.1 Parotocinclus spilosoma
AACCAGACCCCAGTGCAGCCTTGACTGGGATTAGTGGGGTCAACGAGCACTTTCTTTTACTTGCAAACACAGAAATGGAAGCACAAGCACAATCTACTGTCCTGTTCAATTCGAGACAAAATACTCGTATCCACCTGTAAGCACGGTGGTGGTGGTGCCTCCATCAAGTACCATGAGATCTGAAATAAAAACCTACTTCTCCAGCCGGGTGGTGGTTTGATCATCCAGCGGGACAAACACCCAAAGCGAACCATCTTAATGGGCATGAGTTTATAGGGGAGTATTTTGGATTCCCGGCCCCTTTTTTTGGAGGTAGCACTAATGAAAAACACTTGGTGATCCCGAAATCATTTTTCTTCCCCCTCTGGTGGTTCTGTGTGGGGTTCAGTCCGGATCAGAGTGATGCAGGAGAGCTGTGTTTGGTTTGTACTGAGTTACGTCCCAGAGGGCCCTGCGGTCGGAGCGAGGGGTGGGGAGGAGGAGGAGGAGGAGGAGGGGGGGTATCTGGAAAACAAAGGAAACCTTTCTTCTTTAACTCTCGTAACGTTAAACTCTCACTCTCAAGTTAGCGGGGACGAGCAAGAACCCCAGAACATCCAATCAGGAGTCTCCAGATGTGTTGAGACACTGCTCGGAGGAGGGACTTTAGTTCCTGCAAAAGTTTTTGCCTCTTTCTTTCTTACTTTCTTACTTACTTACTTTCTTACGTAAGGGCTCCTCCTGAATTCCTGTCAATTTGATCCCCCCTATTAACCGTACAGTTCTACACTCGGCTCTCATTTCAGTTTCATTTTCTGTTCCAAGTAACGTCTTGGCTCAGGCTTGGTGATTTTTGGACAAACCTACCATCCATCATCTGTCTATCGATCACGTTCTTGGAATCAAACCCAGCTCGATTTGGAGCAGCAGTTCCCTGAATGTTCATATCATCGGTCCTTTTCATAAAGAACACGATTCATTAAAATTCATCAACACGGAGCGGATTACCCAGAGCACAATATCCCAAGGTTGATTTTTGAGAAGACGTCCAGACTCCTGTGACCCTTACCAAGATAAGCAGGGTCATAACCCATCACTGGGTCTTCTTGGACCGCTGTTTGTTTTGACCCGAGTCTTCTCCTCATCCTCTGCACGTTGAACTCGGCTCAGGAAGAATGCAAAATAAAAAAAGAAGCTTTTTTTTTTTAAAAAAAAAAGAAAGAATCGGCGCCGTGACTTAAAGCGTACGAAAGCATCACTGGGTTTAGTGTTTTTAGTCAGAACTCGCCTCGCTCGCGGTCGTGTTCGGCGTTCCCACAGGAGAAACCGCTAAAGCTAACCAAAGGCGAGCGTTACACGAAGCTGGAGGAGAACAGCTGGAAAACATTACGCACTCGAACACTCGGAGTGAATGAACACATCACATCTGCGTCGACTCCACGTCTGAAGGTCATTCGTTTCTGCGCCGTATCGCTTAACCACGCGACGTGTCGCGCTCGCATTCACGACGTATACACACAGCAGGATTAAACAGAACCGCAACGAGCACCACGACCACAACATCACAATACATAACACAACACGACACGACAAAGCGAGCTGTAATTCACTCAGACCAGAGATCCCTCAAACCTTCTGCTATCAAACCCGCTTAACCGGAACTGGATTTGGGTTTCATTAAAAGACTAAGACCTGGCTTTCTGGGTGAAAGATAACGAACTTAAATGTGCCACCACATGAGGACTTTGCATTGCGTCCCAAGCTGGTGACTTAAGGATCCCAACATTTCCTGAGCAAACCCAAACCATTCCTTTGGAACAGCTCTCTTACTTCCATGTGTGATGAGCGGTAGCAGACCTTGTCTCAAACACCTTGTAATCGCATTCTCACTCCACTTTCACTAATCCACTGAAGAATGCAGGGACAGCAGTGTGGCTAAAAGGAGCAGGAGCCTGAGAGATTCTCACGAGACTTTTATATTGTATAAGCCTAATGTCCTGAGGTGGCCTGCATTTCCTGGGTTTGGAGAGCAGGACAGGGCATGAGGTCTCACAATAATAATTTGAGAATCTGGAGCCTAAAGGATGGGTGGAGAGATATGGGTTCTACTCTATATTTATACTCATGCAGGATTTTAGAATAGGATACGGAACATGTTGAAGCCAGTCTGAAGAAAGGGGATAGCAAAGCCTTCAGGGTTTTACTTCGCTTAATAAAGTGTAATAATAAGACAAACATAATGTCTGTTGTTCTTTATATACAGTAGATCAAAGCAATTTTTAATCTACAATAGGAATAAGGCTTTAGTGAAAATACTTCTCCAAATACAGGTACATAAATATCTCCATTCCTGTCTGCTAATCATAGGTGAGGAGCAGGCGCCCATCACATCTGTCCAGCTGTGAATTTCAGAATGTTACTACAGGCAGTGCTGAGCTGGAGGAATGTGATGAATTTGCGTCTCTCACACTCTGGCTATTTCTTTAGCTTGTTGGCGTTTTTAACCCTAAAGGCGTAAGTAAAGAGACTCATAAATACCAAAATACTAACCCCTCTTACAAAATGTCCCCACATGGATTCAAAGCAAAGTGTGTGTGCACGTGTGAGCCATGTCCAGGTCCTTAGCTTCCCGGACCCTGATTTGAATTGCATATGGAAAATGAATGAACGTACAAATGAACGATGCCAGATATCTTTTATGTCGTCGTTACTAATGGGATTTGGTTTGAAAAAGAGTCACCAGCAGGTCGTATTTCGAGGCTGTGTCTGTGCACGTAGAAAATAAATATAATTTACTGATGCTCAGTGACTTTTTGGGGTCACAGTGTCAAAGTCCACAGTCCTGAGGCACAGGGAAACATTCAGACATGTCCAAGAACTTCTGCTCCTACGGTCCTAAACCTGTTCTATTTTCTCACCAAGATTTACAACCTGAGATTCCAAGCCTTGCTCCTGTATACAGTAACCCTACCTCCCTTTAATGATGTCAGCATAATATTATCACCTTTCTAATATTTCACACCTATATCTTCTTAATTATTAAGTATTAAACAAAGGAGGAGTAGCTCGGGTGGCGTTACAATCTAACACCCTAGCCCAGCACTGTGGGGTTAAAATAAATAGCTCAAAAACACAGCCTCGCTTCTATATTGTTATCCGGGAGATCATCGTTCTGCTTTATCTGAATAATTGATCACTAACATATAACGTAAGGCTCACAAGTTGTTTTAATAACTTTATCGTATGTCTGAGTCCCCACTGATCACAACAAATACACTTTATAGAACACCGAATGTGTCTCGGATGTTCATAATCTGTACAATAAACTTTAAATCATTATGTTCTCTATATTATTATTTCACTTTCCCTCTATGAGTGCTGGACCACCCAAACTGTAATTAGCATCACTCTGTGTTTTATAGCTGTGCCTCTGGACTCAAATACGTGTAAAACTCGTTGTCGCTTCCACAAAGCATACACACAATATTCTGTACAACATAATGGCAGTGTGTAAAACAGCAGGCTGTAATAAACAAATAATGCTAAGTACACACGATAAAAGCACTGGAAGCAAAAAGGAACACATCAAACACTTGGCTGTGTCCCAAACGTTAGGCAGTTTGTGTTACAACAAAATGCTTCATATAAAGTGTGCACTTATAGCAAAGGCATAAGCACTTTAAATGTAAATACTTTAAATGACTATCCTTGTTCCTGAATAATTGGCAGCATGTATTAAACATTAAAAACGGAACAAAACTGTCCGTATGCCAATGCAATCTAGCTCAGTGGCTAATTAGCGATTAGCATTTATTGCTAAACAGCGATTAGCATTTAGCGCTAATTAGCTATTTTGGCGTTATTATATTCAGTGTCCTTTTGTATAGCTTTATTTCAACACACACTCATCGTGCTGGTTTTTATTTCGGTCCTGTTTACGAGACAATGCACACAAATAGTTTAAAATGTTTTAAAACTCAGAGGTCATGACATTACTGATGTTTACATGATAACTGGATAAGCTTTGTTTCATCCTTTAAGTCCAGTTTTACAGGAATCACTTAGTAGGTTTTCAGTGTTTCTAGACCTTAATACAAATAATAATTTAATTATACGATTCATGAACTATATTAACTAGCTTTTTAAGGATCAAGTCACAAACTACGGTTTGCTCAATCATATCATGCATTTGTCGTCTTTTGGTTAGAAAGCAAGTGTAGTCGCTGTTTTTGTGATGAATATGGTTTGGTCTACAATGTTGATTGTATGTGTGTGTGTGTGTGTGTGTGTGTGTGTGTATGTGTTTGTTTTTCACCCTAATTTTTCTGGTTAGGGTAACAGGACAGCCAGTACCTATCCCAGAGACATGGTTCAGGTGTAAGCATGCCCAGAGGGTTGGGATGATCCCCTTACATGTCTGGTCTCCCTCAGACAGTATGTGATGCCTGACACAGCTGGAGGGTACGATCAGGACTCGTATTAGAAAGCATATTAGACCAGAGAAGATAGAGAGACAAAATAAATATACATTAGAACCAATAAAAGTACTGCTTTCCGCACATGAACTACCATTTCCGTACGAGAGTACATCAGTTGTGAAATTAAGTAATTTAATTAATTAATTAATATAATTTAAGTAATTAAGAGAGATGACTTTGTTCAGGGATAGTGCAGGACATAATATGAAAAACAGATTATGATGTCACTGTTCATCTCACGTCTTCCAGAGCGAACGAGAAAATCCCTTGGTAGATTGTGAAGCCAAACAGATGTGCGAATTGCAGCATAAACACAGCTGTGTGTGTCTGTGTGTGTGTGTGTCTGTGTGTGTTTTGATGTTGCACATCTGGTTTTGTTGGAAACAGATTCTGCGGCTGATGACGAGCTTAATAATTGCACCAATTTGGATCAGCAAACAGCTGTTAGAGGTGGGGTTTATTTCTCAAAGAAGCCCTTAATTGGATGAAAGTGGGAAACGGACTAAATCTTTTACTCACTTTGCTTCTTCCTGATTTAGTAAGTTTGTCTTTGACCCAGCTAGGTTTGGCATCACAGTGGCATGATTGGGAGGGTAGACTGGGAGGATCAGGGAGGATCCCCAGCTCCCCACATTTGTGACCAGGATGTCATAATAGAGTTAAAAGGGGGGTAAAATATATTTAAACAATAACAAAAGGTTTGGAAAATACTTTAAAGTGCATGCTTGTGTTTGTTTATTTGCTTCGCTGTGGAAAAAATCATAAAGACAGAACAAAGGAGTTTTATGTCGCTGATAAAAAAGGAGCTCAGCGTTCGGCGTGCAGAGGGAAACGGTGCATGTGGTCCTAATAAAAAACTCAAATAGCGACAATTTATTGGGTAAATAAAGCAAACCTGCAGCGCCGTACTGTTCATTAAGCTTTGTGTGTTTCTGTAACGCTCTGCAGAAGTCATGCTTACGTTATGTAATACATTCCTGTTACACAAACACAAACAATTCATAAAAAACAATCAAGGCACAAATTAAGATCTGGTTAATGTTCATTAGAAGTAGCTCAGTTTGCTTCTCTTGGTGAGGGCCACTGTGTGTTTAATTTTGTCATTATATTATTCGATTTTTATCAGTGGTGCACGGTCACGCAGCTCCAGTGTTCTCCCTGTGTGTGTGTTCCAAAGACACAAAGAACTACCTGAGCATAATAATAATAATAATAATAATAATAATAATAATAATAATAATAATAAAGAACATGAAAAGTAGGTGTGGTTTAACTGAACAGAATACGCAACCGAAGATCAAAAGGTTAAATCAGGCCTCTAATATAGGAGTGTGTGTGTGTGTGTGTGTGTGTGTGTGTGCGCGCGTATTCAGTCACCTGTGCTTAGTGACAGCACTAAAATAGCTCCCACACGCTCCCACATCAACATTGCTGAAATACTCCACATCCCCCATACACACAGATCAAAAGACCTCACACACACACACACACACACACACACACACACACACACCTGTATTATTGTAATGTAGGGTTTGAGTTTGAATGGAAGTCGTTATTACAGAGCAGTTTCACCTGGTTTCTCAGTTTCTCAAGAACTTGAATGGAACAAAAAAAAACCCATTAAAGTAACATTAAAGCTCTGCATCTTTTATTCACGTTTAGGAAGAATTTTATATTTTTAAAGATGTATAATTAAATGTTTATTATAAATACGATTAAAGCCACAGTTGCCTTTGGAACTAATGGCTAAATAATTCCTTAAATGCATGAATAATGCATTATAAAATTCACTTTTTTTTAAATCAGTTATCCTGGTCATAAGGGTGCCCGGGACGGGACGGGATGCCAGCCCATCACAGAGTCCGCATGAGTCACTGTTGCAGCGCTAGGGTATATTTATATTAATAGGGTTTATAAGGGTTAGGAGTCTCTGCGGAGTTTGGTATGTTCTCCTCCTGTCCATGAGGGTTTCGTATTAGTGTGGTTCGGTTGCTGATTTCTGTAGAGAATTGTTCCTCGGCTGTAAGTTTGTGCTGCTTTATTTTCCTAAAGTGAGTCATTGGGTGGTAGAGGGAGGGCTCTGGGTTTTAGGGGAGGAGGTGAGAGAGAGAGAGAGAGAGAGAGAGAGAGAGAGAGAGAGAGCAGGAGGCAGAATGAGAGTAGAATCTGCTGCCTTTACTGCAGCCGAAGCAAACTCCACCAAACTCCTCCAAACTTTTTTGGAACTGGATTTTCGGATAGAACTTGGATATAAGTGTGGACGACAGAACGAGCTCAGGCTGGCTTCTGATCTGATCTGATCTGATCTGACCGGTTCTGATTGGATTGGACCGGATTGATTGATCGATTCCAAAGGGCGGCTGATTATCAGAGCTGTGGAGTGTGATCATGGAGAGACTCTGTGGGCTTTGCTCTGGAACTCTGGAGGACTAACCAGCACCAGCCTGAGCCGGGGCCTGAGCGCGGTTGGTTTCGGGGGAAGTTTGGAACCTTTCGGGATGGCTTTGCTGATCCTGATGCTGTGTGTGTGTGTGAGTGTGTGTGGAGCCTCCTGGAACGGACAGCAGCAGCGCTACAGCCTGTACGCAGGGAGTAGAGATCACGGGGCGACCGGAGACACGACCCGACCCTCCAGCAGACACAGGTATAAGTCTAATATGATATGGTTTAAAGGGTCGGTCCTAATACCTAATAATGACATATACAAAGATTGACTACACGGGATCCAGGGACTGGGCCCGAACCCAGAGAGGAATGAGCGGACAGACCTCACCTCGCCAGAGACAGGGTACGAACCCGAGATACCAAACCACACATGTGGCGAGATGAGGTTTGTCTGTCGGGGTTTTTTATTTGCCTTTAATGGGATTATAGAAGGGCAAGGTGCCCCTTTAAGGTTGCCAGACATTGTAGATTCACTAAATCGCCAGTCAGTTTGTTGTATCCTTTGTGTCACGTTCCCTGCCATGTTTAATTTACACACACACACACACACACACACACACACACACCTGTCCGATCAAAGATACGGCCTGGATCCATCACATAAACACACTTCCCCCACCTTGATTCGAACCCAGGTTCTCAGGAACGACCGTTTACTGTCTTTTATATCACAGATGATATATTTGCGTGTATTGTTATAATCTTTGTGGGTTTAAATTAACGACGTGTGTAATTACAGCCAGACTCACCACTATCACTGATAATGATCACACACACACACACACACACACACAGGGTGGGTGGATGTGATGGAAAAGAAATAAGGGAGTATGTTTTCCAGCAGTGACGTTTGTATCAGAATATGTGTGTGTGTGTGTGTGTGTGTGTTGGAGTGGGGGATTCTGGGCCTGGGTTTCCCCCGTCCTCTCCTTTGACACTGTGTGTTTATATTAACCGTTTATGAAACACAGCAGCACAATAATTACAATAATAACACACACACACACACTTCTGCTGGAAACAGTTATTTATTTATTGCATTTTTATGGGGGCACTCCCTGGTCCGAGCCACCAGACCCCAGATCCTCCCAACATGAGGAACTCTAAAGGGACTCAGGAACCTGTGATGAAGGGAAACCTTGGAACTTCTAGACTTTCCATAGATGTTCCACAGACACACTGTCCTCACCTCTCCGGATGCGGGATACGATCCAGCGCACTGCCAGCCGAGCCGCTCTGGTTTGTATCCCGGCTCAGAGGTTCAGGGGTGGTTTGGGATCCTCGTGGCGATCAGATCAGATCCCTAGAAAGAGAAGCTGGAAAATCTACGTTAACTGCCATTCGATCCCAGAACGGAACTTTTCCAGGATTTCCAGGAACGCTGGAAGATCTCAGTCTGTACCGGGGCCCCACGGAGGGCAGCTTTTGGCTATGCTCTTCATTTCTGGCGCCACAGAGACGTTTTTGTGTGTGCACATCAGGCTTTACTGGGGTTACAAACAGGTTTAGAAAGTGGCGTTGTGTGTTTATCAGGGTCTAAACAGATGTGAGAGTGTGTACGGCTCTGAGATCTGAGAGAGCAGGAGATCCTGAACACACTCGTCACATCCCGACGACGGCTGGCTCCCAATGAAAACCCCGGCTCCGAACGTGACGTGATCGCTCCGGGTTGCGTGACGCCTCAGGCACGCGGTACGAGATTTCGGCTTCACCGAGTTCAGGATCTGGAACCTTCAGATCGACCCACCTGCTTCCTGTAGGGCTTCTTTCATTCTTTCATTCAAACCTCAGAAGGACTTCGCTTTGGTTCCTCTTTAGTGTTATTTTCAGGAACCTTCAGCGAAGTCTGGACTTGAACTTACTGTAATAAAGGTCCCACAGGAAGCAGATCATACTCCCACACTGCTTATGTAACGAGCCACAGAAAGTCCTCCAGAACTTCTCACACAGTAACAAAGACCTTCTGGTACCTTTGTCTTTATTAATATGTGATTCCTCCTGAACTATGGGATCCTCCACCATACTTACCTTCCAAGACGTCTTCCAAACAGAAACCCATTGTTTCCTCAGATCTTCATCTTCATCTTTCAGCGTTAAACTGCTTTGATTCTGGACGGTTAAAAAAAAAAAATCACGATTATCGGCGCATAAATTCAAGACCTCGTGATTTAAAGTTTCTCTCTGTGTTGTGACACAACAGCTCTGTTTATACTCAAACACACACACACACACACACACACACACACTGTCCAGCTGTTTTCGGAGCAAATCTTCTTCCATTAATGGCCTCTGTTCCACTGAAAACGAACCCAAGGGACTTTTTTCCCAGCAGTGTTTTCTCTGTTTATAATCAGTGTGTAACATCTGTCAGAATAATACTGATACCATTCATCATACGAATCAGAATAATAATCATAAAAACCACTGTGTGTGTGTGTGTGTGAGGACCGTTACAGATAAACAGGGGTGTAACGATACACTCTCCTCACCATTATCGATTCCATTCGCAATAATAAAATGATAAAAGACGCAATAAAAGGCACATTTCCTCATAGAAGTTATTCAAACACAAAACCTTTAGTACCCTGAAATTAAAAGAAATAACTTTTGTAAACAAAATGTTCTACCCCAGCTTCACCAGCTCTTAAAACATTCCCTTTTTTCGTAAGACTAACAATTCAAAATAACGCGAAATGTTCTCGTAAAATTGGAAAGATTCTCTGCGAGTACAGGATGTGCGCCCTCTGGTGCGCAAAAAATGGAATTGCATCACACGGTGGTTTTAATCATGAACAAATAATGATAATAATAATAATAAAAAGATGATGCTCATCCTGCTCCTAATCACAAAACAAAAGTAGGACTGGAAAACACTTTTATTAAAGTGATATAAACTTTGGAGATACGAACCGGACCGGAGTCAAATAAAGAGTAAGCACTTTTTTAGATGTTTATTGTTTTATTGTTTAATGGAAATAGTTCAAGCTTTATCTGTTTATTAATAAATAAAGATGGCAGCATAGTTTAGGGGCACAGGGACCTTCTGATTGGCCCTCCTGCCTCTGGGGCGCCCCCTTGTGACAGCTCCAGCTCTAACACCAATGTTTATAGAAACGTAATAATCTATATTCTAACATGAATCAGTCCAAATTATATAAAGAGCTCTCTCTCACACACACACACACACACACACACACATACAGAATCCAGTGCACAGGACTCTAATTGTGTCGCTACACAAATAACAAAGGTGTAACATAAAGCAGTTTGGGATGAGGGTTTATGATTTTGGGTGCGACTCTAAGTCCTGTTTTTGTGAAAGCAGTTATTTTCCTTCATCCTCTCGCAGCACAGGCTCTCTCACAGCAGCAATTACTGATAATTACACCATCGACATCGATACACACAGCTCCTTTCTTCAGCTCGGGTCACACACTTTAGATTTAACTTTAAAACTGTCCCGAAACACTTCTTATTTCAGTGTGTTGAACCAGCCTCGTTTCTAAAGGGCTGATGGTTACACTGGCATGTATGACAATGTGTGTGTGTGTGTGTGTGTGTGTGTGTGTGTGTGTAGGAACTGGTGTGCGTACGTGGTGACGAAGACGGTGAGCTGTGTGGTGGAGGATGGAGTGGAGACTTATGTGAAGCCCGATTACCAGCCGTGCTCGTGGGGCCCGCAGTGTGCCCGCGTGGTCATGTGAGTAATCCTCAGCTCGTACCTCCCTCACAATTCAGGGAGTGTAAATACAAAAGGGTGTGATCGGGCACGCCAGTGTGACTCAGTTAGCATTGAACTGGTTCCCAGTGCTGAGCCTTTTCCTGAGTTATGTGTCCCGGATCAGGCTTCTTTTTGTTCTTTTAAATCACAGATTTTGTCTAATGAGTGTGTTATCTTACTTTTATTTCATACACAAATTGTATTTTGGTCATACAGTCGAATCCGGTTAATGGGACCACATCGGGACGGGATGGTTTTGGTCCTAATAACCGGCTGGTCCGATTAAA
>JAVSBV010050549.1:0-10912 GCA_033117975.1 Parotocinclus spilosoma
TCAGTGCTTAAGCACCGCCCTCTGGCGGTCATTCGGGATTCATAGAACCGTAGTTACATACGTAACTTTCGTTCTCCTGACTGCTTAACTAATAACATTAACTTAAGCCAATGCGAGAAAAGCTTTTCTTAGAAGGTACTTGAAAGGTACATCATCACTTTATCACTGGTCACTTTAATCCATTATAGCCTATATTTATAATACTTGTATATTTTTGTTAAATCTCAATTTCTTTGCACTATTCTTATTGATTCAATTCCTTTTGTATTATGCTACTGCAGAGAGGAGCCTAATCTAAATTTCCCTGTTTTGACCTTGTTTATAACATTTTCTCAGCGACAAAATCTAATCTAATCTACTTTTTGAATTTGCAGATTATTACCTGCCGTTACATTATCTGCAAATTTCACATACTCTTGCCATTCACAGATGTGTAACATTGTATAATTTTACTCAAAATAATAAATGACCAAACATAAATATCCTTTATTTAATCATCTGCTTTTAGGGGCTGAAGAAAGATGCAGAAATATGAGAGTTCTGACATGGGGTGTTATTGAATATATTTAGAAGAATAATTCTGTTTGACCAAGTATGATAGCTCATAATATGCTCATCATCTACTGATTATGATTACGATTAGACACTTAAAATGAATGATATATGAATTTTGTCAGTTGTTACCACAAACCCAGCCTGAATAAGATGACTAAACCTTTAAAAATAGGTTTGTAAAGAACATACTGTCTAAATTCATCATATACTGCAATGTATAAATAAACCACTAACAGCAAGGAGATTCAAAGACCTCACAGTGGAAAAATTGACCTGTCAGTCCTAGGAAGGGTGTGGCCGGTGTCTCCGTCAGTTAGGATAAAGTAATTGTGGCCTCTAACTGTGGCTGCTTTTAATGTGTATAGTCAGTGTTAGCTATGTATAAATATGTGCAAAAATAAAACAAGCAATTCAGGTTTTGTCATATTTAAGTCATTTTTATTATTGTTATTTTCAGTTTACTATCATTAAACAGATAAAACTGAGAGAAGGTTAAAGATGAGAGAGGGAGAGCGAAGAGGTGCATTACCATTAACAAACCACAGCATCGACGACACAGGAAATCAACAGACTTTGTAACTTACTAACACACAATGCAAAGGTTCTGCACTAGAACAGCATTGCTTTGAGTTGTATTAACACAGTATTTTGTTGCGGTCTAAATGTACATTTGTTCCGTAAAAAATCTTAACCGACAGACTTACATAAAAACAATCCTCAGTCCATCTTGGTTATCACATTTAAAGACAGCGAGCATTATTTTCATAAAAAATATAGAGAATAAAGAGGTCAAATTCATGAATTAATAATACACAGGGCATTGACTGTAAATAAATAAATATAAATAATGCACAAATAGACCTAAAATTAAATAAGAGAAACAAATTTCAGAAAAAAAAAACCTTTACCTGCAACACACACTCTTACACACTCTGTAAACATAGCCTCCATAAACATAAGTCACAACATCTTGACTACAGCCTTCTACTGAAATGTATCATAACACAGTTTAACCAGGGCCCTGCTGATTGTAAATGGTGTTAGCTGATTAGCTGGCTAACCGTAGTAACAACTGCTCCATGAATCTGGTCATGTTCATTTAGCTTTTTAGCCTTGTTATTAAGCTTTATTTAACTGTCTGAACAAAGATTGGAGGTTGGAATGATAAGAAAAAAATTGGGCCGGTATGGAAAATGCAAATAAAAAACTGCAGTGTTTCTTACATTTACTTCTTGTTTATTTCATTGCGGGCAGCTGACGTCATTTGTCTATGAACAAATGGACACCGTACACTCAACACCACACGTGAAAAGGCAAACCCAGACTTTTATCAGCAGCAAGTTTACAGGACAGTGGACAGTGTCATGGTATGGGGCTGTGTCAGTGCTCTTCAGGGTCATATACAGTTCTGTGAAGGCAGCATTAATGCAGAAAAGTACACTGAGAACACATGTTGCCTTCAAGATGCAATAATGCAAATTTTTTTTTAACATTTCGGTCCTTTAAACCTAAACATGTTAGGACTGAAATATGCAAAGCCCTTCCAGTCTGTCTTTAATGAATATTGTTTTAAAACATTTAAATAATGTTCTCTTTTTTCAGTTTAGACAAACTGGAGAGCCTCTGTCCATTTTTGTTCCTCAAAGACTATCGTGCCTATGGTGGATACTGCCTTCTAATGTATCCCTCATAGGCACCAAATCATTTAAAATCATCATTGCTTATTAACATATTAAATTACTAGACAAAACATTAAATATGGGTTCATAGTGTCCACAATAAAGTAATAGTAAATGTAAGCAACAGCTTGTTTTTAATTTGCAACTTTTTCTTATTTGGAGTTGCGGATACATTGAGTAGCCATGTTTATCCAAAAGCCCTTGCAACTACATACAGTATCATCGTAGTTTAGGGCAGCACTGTGGTTTGGTGGGCCGCACCGGTGCCTCAAAGCAAGAAAGTCCCGGGTTCAATCCCAAGGTAGAGCGGGCTTGGTCCTCCCTGTCTGCGTGGGTTTACTCCGGGTACTCCGGTTTTCTCCCACAGTACAAAGGCATGCATGTTAGGTTAACTGATTACTCGAAATTGACATTGACCTGGGTGTGTGTGTGTGTGTGTAACCAGTTCTAATATAACTTTGCGTGTGCCGCTGAAATGGCCACTGATGTCGATAGCGATGTTAAGCAAACCAAATAAACAAGCAAACATCCTAGTTCATTCAATCCTCCTGTGTTGTTTCACCTGTTACAAGCACCAGGGTCCATAGCCATCATTTCCGTATAGAAAAACTGAGTTCAGTTGGTATTTACACACGCTCAGGCCACGTTGGTGTTCAAGTACTGTCTTCAACAAGCCCACATTCAGCTAAGGATCAACATTATCTTCACTAAGAAACAATTATTTAGTATATTCTTACTGAACTTTAAATGTTAACATATACTGTAGCTAACCTAGGTGTAGCAAGAATGCAATTTCTAAATTCAAGGCAAGACAGATTTATTTATATAGCGCTTTTTACAATGGAGCATTGTAAGCCTAGGGTGACAGTGGCACAGAAAAACTCCCTAAAAGTTGTAAGAAAGAAACCTTGGTTCTATGCTCTCCATGATTCTATGGTTTTATGCTCTCAAGCACTTGATCCCAACCTATATCCAACATATTATTTATCTTTTCAGTCTTAGGGCAAAGAAACCTATATTAAAAGATTCCTTTATTCCCAGGTCTTTATTGGTAATATATTAATGTCTAGCCCTATTTTAGGGATCCCCATGCTCAAATTTAGTCTCAGCACCCCTAAAATAGGAGTACAAAGTTGTGTATTTTTTAAAACATAGAAACAAACATAGAAGGCATATGGTTTCATTATTTTTTAATATAATTAATATTTTAATTTAAATGAAAATACAGCACTCTCCCTTGCCTAGTCACATTCTCTCTCCTAGTCACAGTGTTTCCCCAATTCAAAGATGTTCTTCAATCCCACAAATGTGTTTAATGCTGTCCTAGTATGGCCCCTATTTGGCATGTCCCTTTATTATCAAGGTTATTCATCACTGATGTCCTGTATTTTTACTCTGTAATTGTGGAAACACCGCTACATTCTCAGAATCATTTCATTTTCAAATAAAGAATCATTGATTTTTAAGGCCCAAATGTTGCACCAGTCCTGTCTTAAAAACGATTTTAGGTTCCCATTGTATTCCCACTATATTGGTCATATCCCATGCCCTATATCCCAGAAACATGTCATCACAAAGTCTTATTTAAGCTTCATGTTCCCAGGTCCTATGCTTCTACTGATTAGGGCATGTTGAAAACAGACATGGAACACAGACATAGTAAAGCAACCAACACTCAATATACACACTAGCACATGCAGGCTGTCTGAAGAGAGATAAAGTAGGAACAGTGTCACAGTATGGCAGTAATTTCTACTATTGCTCTGGTTTATGCTGACTGCACACTCATCCTGGCTGCGTTGCCGGTACATACAGAGGTGGGTAGTAGGACAAGAAATGTTCTTTGAAACATTTACTTTAGTAACATTTTTAAACATTGCGCTCATAATTTAAAGGAATTTTTTTTTTTTTACTATTTATTCTTATTTATACTTCTGTAAATTCATAACAATTACTAAATGTTGTACTTTATCTCTGGTACTGTGCTGTGGCTGTAGCTACATCTTAAGTGTGTATTTTTTTTATTAATGCCTCAATATTCTAGCACCCTGACTATTGCACAATGCTTTGCCTGTGTGTCCAATCTCTTGTGTGTGTTTATAAATTCCCCCTTGCTCCCGTCTCTGTCCATTCAACTTGGGGTTGACTAGAGGAATGAGGGTGTAAGGGAGGTCAGATTATTGGTGTTACTGGAATTATGCAGTTTAGCAAATGGCACACTTAGCAGTTTAAAGCATGTTCTGGTTTATTATTTGATATATAAACGCCTCCCAGTATTCCAGTTAGCTGTACAAAATCAGTAATAATAGTACTAATTTAATTCAGGGTATTGCCTAGTCTGCCTCAAAGCTAAACTTGGCATTAGGCCTGCTTTTGTCCTTAGTGAAAGTGCAATCATAATCTTAATATGAAATACATGTAATATCAAATATATTTTAAAAACCTAAAAAAAAAAGGATGCTAGTGCCGTAAACAGTTGTGTTCGCCTCCACAGTCAACCAATGCTGCCAATCAACGAGCAGAGGGGGAAGTTAAAGTTGTGCAGCACTTGTGTTTGTGTTGGAAGACTGTCCTCGAATTATTTGTAACAAGCCGTAAATGCAATTTGCGAGTGTAAGACCCTATTGTAAGTGCTGCTTTGTGTATGTGTGTATGTATGTACACTCACATATACACACACACACACACACACACACACACACACAAAAGAGGGAAAATGACATATTTCATTTTGAAATGTCCATTAATTTTTGTGAGCCTTGATCTTAGTAATATACTACATTTACACTACATTTTTTTTTAACAAGTCACAGTACTTTTAGCAAATTTAAAAGTTGTACTATTCTACCCACCTCTGGTTATATCCTTATGTATTGTTGCAGCTGCACTGAACTGAGTATTAATGAGTACTACTGAGTATTAGTACCTCCAGAATTGTTACTGAATGCAACAAGTTTGGAGCTTAAATTGTTCAACTTAATTTGATTATGTTACTAAAATAGCAAACCTAATGATAGCTGTATTGTTATTGCTTAAATAAGCTAATCCGCTAGTTTGTGCTAATGCAGCGTTGTGTGGCTAAACTATTACTGTCATTAAAACAGTATCTCAATTAGGCAATTGATTAATTTAAAAGTTTACAGTAATCTCCACCCTTGTAGATCCAGCAACACTTTAGAGTGTATTAGTCACTACTACGTGTTAAAATGTATAGTAATAGAATGTATCGTACAACTGAATAATAAATTATCATACACAATGTTTTAAGTTTAAAAATAATGTGTGATACCTTTTATTTATACTGCTTAGGCAAAAATAAATAATAAATATGATTCTCAAAACAAAATGGCACTGTTTGTATTCGAAAACCGTAACGCTAATCTTAAATGCATAGCAGCTTAAGATAGCTTTACGCAAGATAGCATTATTATGTATCATTTATAATTTACACAAATTAATCTGCACTGAGCTTGTCTTCTTTTCACAATATACATACAGAGCTAGGCCAGCTGTTTATTCCTTAATATTGTATCCCTTTAAAAAAAAAATCTACCAGATCATAGATCACTAACGTAGCTATGAAGAATTAAACTTTTTAACATAAAGTTGTAATACGACTCGCTGGACCAGGAGGAACTATTTCTTCACGTTAGGCCTAAAGTTGGACATCGGTGTTGACACGTATTAAAGAAACAGCAATCTCAAAAGCATGCTGTTTTTTTTGGCTACGTCTGTGAAGGTTTGTATTTACAGAAACTTTACACGTAAACGAGCCAAGCCTCTGTTTTCCAAGCGCAGGACTACAGCAGTGTACTTCATGTACTTCAAATCATTTGTTGCTTTGCTTGGTCTTAGCTAGCTATTATAAAAAATGATGAGAGAATTCTACATTTTTAAGCACTAAAACGTTTCTGAACAGTTGCATGTCCTGTGGCATTTGTACATTCAGAACATTGAATATAAAACAGAAAACAGTGTTTTCGTAACATTTACCAACACAACCTTTTTAATCTGACACATTTAGCACTAGATCCTTCCTCCGGTCGATCATTCCACCGATGGGTGCCATTCCTGTCCCCAGACCATTACATGCATATATAATATAAGCAAGGTGTCTTGCACAATTACACAATTGCAAATTTTAAGGAATTGTATATAATTAAACCATTAATGAAAGCTACCTATCACTGAATTATAATATTTGTTAGCTGTCCCTGAGCTCTAATATTACACTTTACAATTAAAATCTTATGAAAGCTATACATGTTATGATTCAAATCCTACTTAAATCTTGTTTTTGCCATTATTAAGTCTCTCCAATATTTATGGAATCTATGCTTTAAATATTTTTTCATAAGAAATAACCTACTAATTAGCTAATTAACTAAAAAATACATGTTTTAGTAAAATTATGGAGCAAATCACCAGCCACATGACCGGGGAAGATCAAAAGTGAGTTCTGCCTTATTTTGTTCTGTTTATTTGATACTATTTTTGCTCAATCTCAATCGAACATCTTGTTCCCGAAATGAATTGAGTAATGCTATTAGTATAGATGACATGGGGCTACATTTTTGAAACATTTTTGTTAATTCTGTGCTAAGTCCTTTTACTGATACACTACTCACAAAAAATAGGGGTATTTCAAAATGAAATGATATTTTATGATCAGCGTATATAGAGATATTTAACAGAAATTGTCTAATATTAACCAATAATCATTAATATTAGTATAGTTCAATATGTGTGTTGTTAGAGTTAAACTATTTATTGTTGAAAAACTACATTTTTAACAAACAAATGGCACCCATTCGGCAGTATGACTCTCCTATTTTTCAGTTTGTTTGTTTTTTCTTTTTCTTACCGTATGGCTTGTCGGATTGGCTGGTTACCTCCGAATGCTTATAAGAAGCTTTTTGGCTTTGATAGTACAGGCTTAACGGTGGGTCTGACCTATGTTGTGTGCTTAGGAGATGGTCGACAAGGCTCAGTGAGACGCCGCTGGCATTGCTAACGTTAGAGAGCAGGTTCAGGGTGAACATGCTAGCAGTTAATTTACAGAGCTTAAGGATTTGACGCAGGAAAGTGGGCAAGATGCAGGAGACAGAGGAATTTTTACGGTTTTCTTCCTCGTTGGTTTGCGCGTTAAACGATAGTGAAGCTCAAGATTCACTGTTGCACTGTGATGAAAGACAAGCTTCAGCCTGTACCAGACCTTCTGCAGAACCTTCTGCTGGAGCTTGTGTATTAACACTGTGCAGACCAGAATGGGACTCTGTGGTTGTAGGGTTGGCAGGACCACTACAGGCCTCAGCTGGAGCTTGGGCATTTTCTTGAGCTCCTCCTGCAGGGTTCAGTGCTCCAGTAGAAGTCACAGCGGCAGAGTTACTGTGCTGGTTCTCTGGAGCTCTCAGACGCTTCATGATGGTCGTAACACGCACAGCTTTCTGGAGTTCAGAAATCAGAACAGTTAAGACCTACATTTAAAAGGATCTTTTGCAAATATACAGTTTAGAATCCTTTATAATCCTGATTTCACTTATAATTCTTAAACCTTAGATTATAAGATCCAAAGTTGATTTCCAGGTGTTACCCAGTCATCAGCTAGATGAAGCGACAAACCAAGTACATCAAGTGTAAATGATAATATCAGATGAATGAGATGATTCAGATGATTAGTATTAATAATATTAATATAGTTAATCTTAAATGTAAATAAAACATCAAATAGAAATGAGATAGATAGATGCAAGTTATATAATTTATTACCTTCCACTTAGCTTTGGCAAAGTTCTTCTCCATCTGTGCACACACATTCTCTTTAATGTTTTTGTCTGAGGCAGCATTACCAGATATCCTATAAACAAACAAAAACATTACATTTCCAATCCAGAACAGAGTGTGGAACAAGAATCTGAAGAAAGTCTTGGTACCAGTCGTGGTTGATGGCTTCCTGAGCTGTGAGTCTCTGATCCTGATCCACTTCCATCAGACGTGATACTAAACTTTTAGCTTAACACAAACCCCAAACAATATTAAAATTAATAAACGCAAACATGTTATTAGCTATTATAGATTATTATAAGTATAACAAAACATTCAATCGTTTGCAGATTGCAAAATGTGCAATTTTATAGAACATTTCATGGCCCTCAAGCAACCTATATCTGTCCATGTGAACAAATAAGGGGAAAACAAACTTGCTCAAACTGTACTGGAGAGAAACTAAATGGGGTTATAATAGGGATGCCTACACCTCACATGGGGTTAGAGGAGTGCTTGTCATGTGACAAAATCTTAAGTTGTGAAACTTGAGAATACAAAGGCCGACTAAATGGTCAAACATGCTCAGTAGATATAGAAACAAAATAGATATAGAAATAAAATAATTAAATGGGATGGGATTAACCGTACAGTCGCAGTCGACTCTCGATTACTTGATGGATCATCGATCTCCACACATTTCTGTCCTTCAGCGATGTGATCCATGAAGTATTTGGGCAGGATAGTGGAGTAGTTTGCCATTGCTTTCTCCACCCCTCCCCATTTATCCGGGCTTGGGACCGGCGTGCAGCTGTTTCCAGTTGCACGGCTGGGGTGTTTTGCATACACAAGTCAATGACAGTTTGGAGACACCAATTGACCTAACACGCATGACTGTGGGAGGAAACCGGAGTACCCGGAGTAAGCCCACGCAGACACAGGAAAGACCCAAGCTGCTCCACCTTGGGATTGAACCCAGGACCTTCATGTTGTGAGGCAGCGGTGCTACCCACCGAGTCACTGTGCTGCCCAAAAAAAAATTTTAAAAAATGCATGCTTCTAAAACCACTCATATTAATAATAATTAATTAATTGAATTGTCTGGGAAAGCAAAATGGGTTTAGGTAAATAACTGTGATTAAAAATAAAATGTCAGTTAATCAAGCCAATTTCAAGTTCAATTTCAAAATGAATTTCAAAATACCTAAATAAATATTAATAATAATAATATATAATACAATTTAAAAAGTGCATCATAAACTTTAAAGCTACCACTAAAGTGTTAGCACTTTAGTAAGTGCTAGTACTTATTTTACTACTTGGTGTTTAGCAAAGAATAGAAAGAATACACACACCAGTTTATCAGCTGTAGCAAAAATGAGTGTTTTGGTAAATTCACCTGAATCTGAGATGGCGTCCCAGTACGGAGAATCAAACTCATAATCTCCTGCCAGAATTTTACGAAAAAGATTCTTATCATGGTTTTCATAATCATCATCATCAGCTTCATCATAGAATGGAGGATTTCCTGACAGTCTGTCAGAAATACAGAATAGTAATAATTATAGTTATAGCAGTAATCACAATAATGCTGAAAACCATAATAATCAGTCTCAATTTCCACCCCCTTTTCTTGGCAAATGTCATGATGGCAACAATCCAGGTCTCTAAACTTCTGTATGAAACACATCTAGTGGGAGTTTACCGGAGGACATCTTTAAGAGATGCCCAAACCATCTCAACTGACTCCCCTCAGTCTGAAGGAGCAGCAGCTTTACTCCCACTGACTAATTCCTAATTCACCCTGTTACAGAGACTGAACCCAGCTGTTCTGTCTAGGAACCTTATTTTTACCCTTTGAACCTTGATCGTGATCTTACTGGTCATTACTAAAAACTTTTGACCACTTGTTAAGAATAGTTACAACCACTAAAATAAGCAAGCTATGTTCGACAACTCCTGCTCCACATCATAAAACGGATATGAAAGATTAGACTTACAGTATGTACATGATGACTCCGAGAGCCCAACAGTCCACTGGTCGTCCATACCTCTGTCTCCCAACCACTTCTGGAGCTAATTGAACAGGAAATTAGGTTCAGATTACTTTCAGATTCTGAAAATTCATTCAACCTGATAAAACAGCAAACAAACGCTGTTTTTGTTTAATCCAAGCAGGAGCTTAAGCAAGTGTTAATCAAGTGTAGCTGATGTTTCCCCGAGATTTGTATGCCAAAAGATTTCTGTTAATGGAAAAACTTTGCTAAAGGTGTTCGGGTTTCAAGGTGGATGCACCTCTATTTATCACTTTGATACAAATCGTGTTCCTATATTACAGTACTCTATTTCTAAAGTAACAGTATTCTGAACACTGCCTTTCCAAACTGTTGCTATATAGCTGCATGCAAGTGCTGTATACTGAATACTTGATTTTCACAAGAACTTTCCAATCCACAACAGAACATGAATAGGTGTGTATGCTCCCCAGACAAAACAGTCACCTTGCACGTTTAAGGTGGAAGTAACTTCAGGCTCCTGCAGATGGCATTGCATGAGAATGGTTGGGCTATAAATACTGGCTGGGTATGCGAGAGATTTTATGGATTGAGAATAGGTGGTTCAGTGCAGAGAATGTCTCGTTCGATGTGTGAAAAATGGGCAGTAAATCAGATGATTGGCAAAGAGGAGCGATACCAAAGACCATATGTGAAGGATGAAATATCCTCAAATTTTGAGCAGTGTGGGCAGTGTATATGAAGATCTGAGGGACTTCAAAGGCAAATAAGGCAGTCCCACTTGGTCTGCTCCAACAGGGTGGGCATAGAGATACTGCATAATGCTAAGTAAGGGAGTAATGTGTTACAGCACAGCATGTAACATCCCGCTGAGTTTGGCACTGTGTAGTCGCCAACCAG
>JAVSBV010050569.1:0-10912 GCA_033117975.1 Parotocinclus spilosoma
TCTTCGATATCATAGAAACTAGAGCCAATTGACAGTTTTCCTTGTGATATTTGAATTCAGCACATAAAAATCATTAGAGAATGACTCATTTCATTTCAGAAACAAACAACTTTTGAAAATTTGTTGACCAGTGTTTAATAGTCTTTAAATTGCCAGATTCCAACTTTTTTGGAATGTGTTACAGGTTTGAAATGTAGGAATGGATGTTTGGTAATAACTGGAATTAAAGTTGATCAGACAATACATGGAATACAGTATCTTAGGTTCATGAAATTAACTGAAAGTAAATGAAAGGAATTCTGCATTATTTTAATTTGCATTTCCCATAATACATTGTACATGTTTTGATAGCATATTTATACACCCTCTCTCTCTGTGTCCCTCTGTTTGACTATTGGATTTAACTGTATAAATGTCACATGCTTATTTCTAGTGAGCATGATGCAACTGTGAGTAACATGAGAATATAGCTGAAGTACGACATGCAATGTCTGTGCAGAACGTTGGGCTGCATTTAGAGGTAAACATATTTTTGTAAAAATGCATTATATTTAATGCAAGGCCAGTTTACAAAACACTAAACTCCAGATCCATGTTAATACACAGTAAACATAATTTAGTAGTTAGGGCTGTCCCAATCAAGTTGTATAATTGTTGTGGTGCATACCCAGTCATATTTACATTTTGATTAGCGTTGTTGCAGTGTATGCTCACAAGAAGCAATAGTGACATACTATTGATCAAGTGATTAAGCGATGCATTATAACCAGCTGACAACTATAATATTATTAAAGTGTTAATGGTTCAAGCTGTTGCCTTATAGGTCCAGAGGCATGTGTTTAAGTCCTAGTTCCAAAGCTGACCTTTGGAGTTTGCATGTTCTCAGTTTCAGGGTTTCTGCAAGGCTCTCTCTCTCTCCTCCCACATCCCAATACCTTTGTGTTAGGTCAACCAGGATATCTAATGTCTGGTATTCAGTATTTGTGTATCCTGTGTTGGATTTACTCTTCTGCTGCTACATAAGTACCACTGGAATATTTCATTTGATTTTGACAATGTTAAGTAGTATGTTGGTCTGTAAGAGCTCAATCAAACTCACTCCCTTTCTGTACTTAATCTAGTTGTGGGTTGTGGGGGGGAAGGGCATAACCAGCAGCACAAAGAAGAAATGAGGAAATCAATTCTGCTCAGGGTGCCCAGCCATGGCAGGGTACACACATACACATGCACACTCACACACACGCATGCTCACACACATACTGGGACAGTAACTGATATAACACCCCTCTATACAGTATACTTGGAGACAATCCACACAGATACATTTTAATCATGTTGTTGTGTCCTGTGCTTTACTTTAATATAGGAAGTACCGATAGGGGGTGTAGATGAAGATGACACAGTGATTGTTGTACGTGTTGTTCTGCTGCGTGAACTTGGAATAAAGCTTAGTTATAGATACTCCCGTGACGCCGTCATTGATGTTACACCGATAGCATAACAAAATTGGCGACGAGGATTTCAAATTACTTTTGCAACGATGACAGCTGCTAACGTGCCATTTCCAAGTTTTTTCCTGTCGTGCCCCGGTGAGCCGGTTGTACCGTTTAAGACGTGGCTGCGTATCTTCAAAAACTACTTGCTTGTTATCAACGCCACGGGAGACAATTGGCCTGTTGCCAGAAAAAGAGCTGTACTTTTACACTGTACTGTACTTTACACTTTTACTGAGGGTCAACGTATTTTTTACTCCCTGCCAGATACAGGTACTGCTTATGATTCTGTTGTTGCCGCATTAAAAGAGCATTTTAATTCACAAACCAATATGGTTGTGGAACGCCATGTTATTCGTAAACGTACTCAAGCTTCACATGAATCCATCGTGCAGTATATGGCTGCGTTACGTGATCTTGCTTCAACATGTGAATTTGGTGAACATACAGAGTAAATGTTGTGTGATCAGTTGATAAAACCTAAGAATACGTGAAAGATTGTTGATAGAGACTGATCTTACTCTGACCAAAGCTATTGCGTTGGCTACTCAAATTGAATCGGCAGCAGACCAAGCTAAAGCGATTGTGGACACACACGTGGCTCCAGTACAGGCCGTCCAGCGAATTCCTCAACGAAACGAGAGAGGGCGCGCAAATGGCGCCAATACTTCTGTCAATCATAGTAAAAGAAGGACATGTTACCGCTGTGGATCAGCTGCACATTTAGCCAATGCACCCAACTGCCCAGCAGCTACAGCAATATGCAGGCAGTGCAAAAAGACTGGACACGTTTCTAAAGTTTGTCGTTCCACTCATACTTATACACAGGAAGTACAGGAAGTTGAGCTCCCTGAAGTTTTAGTACTGTACACAGAACATGCTACTAGCTCAATGTCTAAAAATACATGCAGAGTAGAGGTTTCAACATCTCATTCACCACCCTGCACACTGGATTTAGTCGTTGATACTGGGTCTTCTGTATCCATTCTGCCTCAGAGAATGTATGCGCGACACTTTAACCACAGTCAGCTTACTCAACCCAAAGTCAGGCTTGTGTCTTACTCTAAAACACACCTTCCCGTGTGCTTGGTTGCTTGTGCGAATGTTTCACTACATGGTCGCACAACTCCATGCACCTTCTTCATTGTGCAGAGTGGGACTCCACTGCTCGGGCGAGACCTTATGACATTACTCCGTGCGCATAGAGCATAACAAGGTCCTGCCTCCTACTTTTCCTGCTCCAGTGCTGGAATGTGCCACTACAACTACACCGGTCATTGGCTGTGCAAAGAACTTTGTGCATCTGGTGAAAATTGATGACACCGTAAGACCTGTGTGTCAAAAGCTTCGTCGTCTGCCATTGTCTGTCCAAAATGCTGTAACAGAGGAACTGAATCACCTGCAGGAACAAGGCATAATCGAGCGCATTGATGCTTCACCGTGGGTGTCACCAATTGTGGTTACTCAGAAAAAGTCAGGAAAAATCCGCATATGTGTTGACCTACGGGAACCCAATAAAGCAGTTATTGTGGACACATTTCCATTGCCCCATATGGATGAACTGCTGTCCAACTTAAAGTCGTGACCTTACTGCATTTATCACCCATGAGGGCTTGTTCCACTTTTGACGTGTACCCTATGGGCTTGCATCGGCTCCTGCAGCTTTCCAGAAAATGATGAGCATTGTTCTAGCTGGCCTGTCAGGGGTAGAGAACTACCTGGACGACATAATCGTACATGGCTGTGACATGCCAGCCCACGAGAAGGCTTTGGAAGCTGTCCTGCATCACTTGAAATCTGCTGGTTTACAACTCAATGAAGAGAAATGCTGTTTTAATCAATCTAAATTGTCGTTCTTGGGACATATCGTTTCAGCTGAGGGACTGCAACCTGACCCTGGACGTATACATGCCATTGCTAATGCTCCTGCTCCTAATGATGCTTCCACTCTCCGCTCATTCCTTGGCTTGCTCTCATGGTACTCCAAGTTTCTTCCAAACCATGCTACTGTAGTGGAACCCATGCAAGCGTGCCTGAGGTTGCCTGACAGTGCCTTTCAATGGACTAGTGAGGCACAGACTAGCTTTGAGACTGTTAAACAGATGCTGATTGATAACCAAGCCTTAGCTTTGTTTGATCCCACACTGCATACCATAGGTGGCATACTGACACAAGTGGGCCCAGACAAAATAGAAAGGACTGTGGCATTTGCATCTCAAACTCTTTCCGCTACTGAACGAAAATATGCTACAGTTGAAAAGGAAGCCCTTGCTTGTGTATGGGCTGTTGAGCGATGGCGTTCATACCTTTGGGGACGCCGTTTTACTCTACAGACCGACCATCAGGCGTTGACTACCCTCCTGAGTACCAAGGAAGCCGGATGAGCTGGATTGCGAGTGTCAAGGAGGTCTGCTCGTTTAATGTGCTACAACTATGACATCATCTACCACCCAGGTGCTGAAAATGCTCCAGCTGACTGAATGTCTCTTTTGCCTTTACCGGCTGCTCCATCACCTGAAGTTTCCACCGCTTCTCTTCACGTTGACGACAGCGACCCTGAATTGGTTGCTCTACTTTCTACTGCTCGCAATGCTTTGTCTACTACCGACCTCGACTCTGCTTGTGCTTCATGTCCTGAGATCACTAAACTCTGCATGCAGATCACGCATGGATGGCCTCCTTCACCTAAGAGCCTCGACCCTGATTCGCTGCCATATTACAAGCTTCGCTTGGAATTATGTGTCAGAGACCACTTTGTATTTCGTGACAATTGACTAATTGTACCCATTGCAGTACGACATCACTTGATTTCGCTGGCACACGAGTCTCATCAAGGGGTGGTACGAACAAAACAACGACTACGTGAACTGTACTGGTGGCCGAAGATGGATGCTGAGGTACTTAATGCCATCCACTCCTGTCAGTTATGCCAGTTGAATGACAAAACGGCAAGGCCACGCCCAGTACCACTACAGCCGGTACCCCTGCCGGATGGACCGTGGCAGAATGTTGCTACACACATGGTGAGTCCATTTGAATTTGCTCCTCCAGCATGCAGGTATGCTATTATACTGACTGATTACTACAGTAAATGGCCAGAGGTTGCTTTCACTGATAACATCACAGCAGACACTGTTGTTACATTTCTGTCATCTGTGTTCAGCCGACATGGTAACCCATTGAGCATGGTGACAGACAATGGTGTTCAATTTACCTCCGCTGCCTTTGGTAATTTCGTAAAGGACAGACAAATTCGTCATTACCGCTTATCTCTGTATTACCCTGCTGCTAATGGACAGATTGAGAGATTTAACAGAGTCCTCAAAACAAACAATACAGTTGGCCATCGAACAATGCAAGCCTTGGAAGCCAGCTGTGACTGATTTCTTGCATGTTTATCGTGCTACACCTCATGCCACAACGGGGATTTCACCTTTTCAGCTGCTCTGTGGACGGCCAATGCACACGAAGCTGACATTGTTACCTCCTACCTCTGATTCCACACAACTTGACATGCGCCACAGGGTGAACCAGCGGCAGACTAAAATGAAGGCGTACACTGATGCCAAATGTGGTGCTCGTTCTCCTCTCTTTCAAAAAGGAGACAGTGTGCAGGTGAGGAATCCACTACATGTGCCTAAGGGACACAGGAAATTCAGTGATCGTATTACTATCAGTGAGAAAGTTGGGGAGGGTACATATAAACTTAGTAATGGTAACACCTGGAATGCTTCCCACCTCACTGGATACCCTAACATGAATGCTACGCCAAGGCTTACCAAAGAGGACACTGAGCCAGTTGATTGCCCTCCTGAACCTAGGCCTGTGCGAGAAACTCGTCAGCCTGCATGGCTAAAAGACTGTTACTTAAATAACTTCCTTCGTCGCAGTACTGTACATATCTTGTTAGTCCTTATTGTTGACTTTCATTGCTTTAGTTGATGCACTGTACATAGATTTGTTAGGTACATGTGTGAATTATTGCTGCGGTTAGAAAGGTCAGTTATGCAAAACCATGTAAGGATTTTATTTAAATGTGTTATTCTGTCATACCTACATTCAGTTCATGCTTTTCCTACATACTATATTTAAGTATTACTCAAGGTAGTGCATTTCTGAAAAAAGGGGGAAATGTTGTGTCCTGTGCTTTTCTTTATTATAGGAAGTACCGATAGGGGGTGTAGATGAAGATGACACCGATAGCATAACACGTTTTATTAATTGCTGCAGTTTTATTTGTTTCATGACCTGAAATGATGAAGAACTAGAGTGAAGTTCTAGCCGGATACAGCCCTATTACTTTTTATAAATTCGCTAGATGAATCTGAAGTGTGCATGGTTACTAATAATGGATAAAGGACATTATTGAGTTAAATTCTGTAAAGAACCACTTATCTAATTGAGTGAAATTAGTGGTTTTAATCAGTGGTGCAAAAATAAGGATTGTGTGTATCTGTTCATATTTGGTCTTCACAACACATTTGTGTATTATGTCCACCATCAGACTAAACTACCACAGTTGTCATGGCCGGTTTTGCAGCAACTGGGTCAGCATAGCATTTTGTCATTGATAAAAAAATGTGAATTATTAGCAATGAATTAGGAATACCAACATATTTTTAATAAAATAAAATACATTTGTCACCAGGTGGCCTTCTCTGTGAGTAATGAGCAAAGGTGCAAGACCAACTCCTGAAACTGATGTCGCAAAAGAATCATTAAGCTGGCAGACCAAGGTACAAGCAAAGGTCAAGACCAAGGCAGAGAACATCCTCCTCAGGATGGGTGGACACCCTCACTGTTGAAAGCTAAGGCTTGTCAGTGCTCTAACTCAACATCAAGGGCCTTACCATCAACAAACTCATTAGTCATCAGATATTTCACTGATTCCAATAAAGTGGCAGCTGTTTTCCTGCAAGAGACACGCTGTGTTTCTGATGACAACCTAAAGCTGCCTGGGTTCCTCCTCACTGGGTCCATCTGCAGCACGGTGCATGGAATCTAAAATCCAAGAAACATCTGTTGTAAATGCATACAAGCACCCGCTAACAGTGCTGACTGTATCCTGACTTCCACCTGTGCCTGCTCCTGTCATTTATGCAGGCGTCTTTAATTGCCAACAACAGATTGGGGTTACAAACACACATCACATGATGGTAAAGCGCTGAGTGAGCTGGTAACATTGAAGCACAGTTGACACAAAAGAGCCCCTAAGCTTTTCTGAAAATTAGAACCCTTACATAAACCCAGACCTAGCTTTCGCCATTTGCCAGAGTGGATACATGATACATCTATTATCAAAATACTATTACTGGTACAGCCATTAACTGGCAAACTGGTCAGGAGATGAAATTTCCAAGACCAAGAAGAAGGTGACGTGAACTCTGCATACCCCACCTACTGTAAAGTCCTCCCAAGGGACAGCAAAGCACACCCCATGTGGCTACAAACAAGAACTACATCCCATGCTGTGAAGAGGAATGTAGCTGCCTGCTGTGCCAACACCAGCAGGAGAGCTCCAGGGAAGAAATTTATACAACAGCAACAACCTTACTGCAGAACCTGCACAACACCCGAAGGACCGGCTGGAATGAAATTTACTTCACCTACTCTAATCGGAAGGCATGGCAGACCATCAGCCTACTTTCAGAGAGAAAAACAACTCTTTGAAGTTGTCCAGTGAATGCAGATCCTATTGCTTCTCAGCTCCTTAAAAATGGATGTAGATGTAGACAAAAACTTCACATAAATGATCTTGTGTCAGGCAACAAGCTGGTTTTTACCTATGCAGGTAAAACAGTAGATTAGAGGATGATTGGGCAATCATGCTTCAAAACCAACATGAAAAGCGATGGAAGATGGTCTCAACTGGGACATTCTGGCAGACTACCTTCAGAAGTGGAACCTACAGCTCACCGTGGGTGTATTGGCTAAGTACTAAAACTATTTACCAGTAATTTATTTTTTGGGGCTATTTATTTAAGATGTTTTATTGAATAAGACAGTTTTCAGTTTTTGTAATATTTAGGTTTAAACTAGATCATTTTGTTTTTCTAATAGGTTAGTTCATTATGTGGTACTGCAGTTGCAATATAAATGGGCACTGTCTCTTTAAGATATACGCTGTTTGGGGAACTGGACATGCATGTTGGCAACAGCTGCCTGAATTTCCAGCAAGCACCCAAGTACGGTACACTTTGGTATACGCTTGGACCGGACACTGTCCTATAAGAAACACCTGGATGGAGTGAAGTCAAAGGGTAACAGCAAGAATCATGCTCATCTGTCATCTGGCAGGTTTGTGTTTTGGCACTTCCCCCAGACATACCTACGCAAGCCCTTGTCCTACCCGTAGCCAAATATTGTGCCCCTACCTGAAGCAAAAGCCAGACTCGACAGACTCGAGTCTCGCCATCCCTACAACAAAGTAGAACATAATCTATACCTGAGGACTTAACCATGGACACCTGCCTGGAAGCATCCTAGAATTAAACATTGTAGACGGCTGGGATGGATGTGAGTGTGGTGCACCTGAACAGACTGCCAGGAACATCACCGGCTGCCCCATGCAGATCACTTCCAAAAGCTGGCCTCTTCAACTTATTACCATATACAAGGGAATGGCTGCATGACACTGGGTTGACTATCTGATGCCAGAACTTTTGGTGCCAGAAACAATTTTAGACTTTATGCCAGTAACCTGCACACATTCATCATTCTTCCACTGCACTTTGGTTTTGAAACCTTTGTGACGATTATTTCAAAGACTAGGATGTTTCTCACAGATACGCATATTTGTATCACAAGTAGTGCCTTCACATTAAACTAAAGTGGTGTTCTCTACAAACTTTGGGACATGTTTGACATACACATCATCCTAAATAGTGTCCTTGTGTTATGTTAGTTGCCAACTCTCTGGGAAGATTCCAAAATTTTGGCAGAGAATCCCCATGTTTACATAAGGTGCCCAAGCTGACATTAATCTGCATTGATGTGTGCCAAACCAGCTAGAACTATGCCTCTGCTCTGGATCCAGCTTCATGTCA
Source organism: Parotocinclus spilosoma (assembly GCA_033117975.1). Classification (NCBI taxonomy): domain Eukaryota; kingdom Metazoa; phylum Chordata; class Actinopteri; order Siluriformes; family Loricariidae; genus Parotocinclus; species Parotocinclus spilosoma. The sequence goes on from JAVSBV010050569.1 coordinate 8,540, forward strand.
GCACGAAATTGCATATTATTACTCATAACAGCAGAAGGGGATGGAAGATATAAAGGTTAACTCAAATATAAATTACATATTTATTTTAATAGTTCACCTATTCACACCTTTAATATGTTCAGATATTATTATTATAGGAACTCATATTTTAAGAAATCAGATAAGTGATTTACATAGAAATAATAATGAGGATTGTTGTGTGATAATGTGAGGTCAGTAAAACATTGAACAAATTCCATTATATATTTTAAGGAGCCAAAATTCTGAACAAGTAGGTTCCTGTTCATCAAACGAAAGACAAGAATAAAACAGTAAACTCAACAATTGAGGCCATTTTGTGCAATAACAATAAAGTTGTAAACCATACTAGAAAAAACAATTAATTAAATAAAAATATCATGGGAATCTAATAACGTCTATGATGTTAATACCTGAAAAAAATACAGGACATTTAGATTGTATTTGGCAAACTGTGTAAAATAGGCACTGATTAGCGCCAGGATAGATTTTACAAAATAAATGGTGACTTAATAGGTACGAGTTTAAACTTTTGAAAATTGGCAAAAAAATTTGTGAAATAAAAACAAATGTTTTTCTAATGAAAAAAGGATATGACTTCTGGCAATTTGTAACTGGACAAAAATATGTGAAACTAAGATCCTAAACAAGATAACGCAGTTAATGTTAAGGTTTATACAAAAAAAACCTTTAACATTAAATGTAAATGTAAAAATGTAAACTTATTCTGCTATTTTAACTCTGAAAAACTAGGTTACTGAAGGACTGTTTATATAGTCTGTATAGGACAGTCAGGATATGATATGATATATAAGTCACATCTAACTAAAAATAAACCAGTATGTAGCTGTCCTAAACTCCAAACTCACATCCACTCACATCTTACTTGCATTAAGTGTGTTTATAGCACATATGTGGTCTTTTACAACATTCAATTCCGCATAATAAATTAAAATTAAAATCTAACTCAAATTGGATTATTTCTACACTGTGCCATGCACACTGTACTAATAAGAGATAAAAGAAAAATGCTAACAGTGAATAACTGTGAAAGCCAGTGTGATGTTTTGGGCAGTATTCTGGAGGTTTTCCAGCATATATCTGGATGTTGCATTAACTCACACCACATATCTGATTATTGCTGCAGATCAAGTACATCTGGGCGTAAGTGCTTATCGTGATCACCTCACAGCTCCAGCTCCTCGGAATCTGACTGTCTGGAGTTTTCATGCCCTCCCTATGTTTGTGTGGGTTTACTTTGGGTACTCTGGTTTCCTCCCACATTTCAAAGACATACATTAGACTAACTGGTTGTTCTAAATTGGCCCAGTATGAATGGGTATGACTGTTACCTATAGAGGGTTTCTCCTTTTGTGAATAGCTATTAATGCTGATGCGACATTAAATAAATAAATAATCATTAACATCAGGTACACCCCTTCATGGCAACTGTTTTCCCAAAAGGCAGTGGCTTCATTCATAATGCCATACTGCAAAGAAACAATTTCAGAAATGATTTGAGGAACATCACAAAAAAGTGTAGCACAGGTGTTGGTTTTCCTACCAAACTCCCCATCTGTGTGATGTGCTGGGCAAACAATTCCTATCTAACAGAGGATTTGTGAAAACCTTTCAATATGAAACTTCTTCCTCCTCATCAAGCCAACTTTTGGAATGCCAAAAGTGAGCCAGGACTTACTATCCAACATCTATACTCTAACTTCTCAGAAGATTTACTGTACTTTAGCATTTTTGGATTTGGGTTTAATAAATGTATCCACAAGCTTTGTCTCGTGTAAAAAGTACCGGTACTTTGAATATAACTATATAACTCTACTAATTAATAAAATACCCTGTAGCCAAGACATCATGTCAATATCAACCATCTATGTGACACACCCTAAACATGTCAGCAATCCATTATAAGTCATATACACTCATACACACGCACACCCTATGGGTACTTTGCAAACCTCAATTAACACATGTGACTGGAATGGAGTGCTCGGAGTATACCCAAATGAGACAGGATTGTCATGCAAACTCCACATACGGCGCATCCCAAAGTTGGGCTAAAATTAAAAGATGCCTGATCTGTGAAGTGCTAACCACTGCACCACCATGCAGTTCTTTGTAATAATATGGTAATTACAAGTGTAATGCCTGTAACACAATCCAAAAAAATCTGGGATGCAGGCAACACATGTGACTAGAGGTTCTGGAATGTTCCACAAACAACTGTTTGAGACATCCCACAGGTAAATATGTCATTTGGTAATATTCAATTCAATTCAATTAAGTTTTATTTATATAGCGCCTTTTACAATAGAGTATTGTCTCAAAGCAACTTCACAA
>JAVSBV010050580.1:0-10911 GCA_033117975.1 Parotocinclus spilosoma
TCCAGTCAACGTTTGAAGAACTTATCCAGTGTGATCTGACGCGCTTTTGCTGTGGCTAAGTGGCGACTTGTGGCTTCGTTTTTTGTAGTAAATGGAAATGTTAGGCAAAGACCTGTAGGTGGCAGTAGAGGGCTGGGGAGAAACTCTCTCCAGAGTTTTCGGGTAGTGACGCCAGAGACGAAGAGTTTCTTCACGGATATTACATACTGTACACGTTCTTTGGTTTGATTAAGCGAAATTTTGGTCCAAATAAGCGAATAACATTACACGTATATAATAGGATTTGTTTCGGTACTACACTGGAATAATCGACTGCATTTCATTTTGAAGTATCCCCTAATTTTAGTGAGAAGTACAGAAGATTTTTCCTTGATTTGGCAACTGCCTCAGTGCGCCATAGATCCTTGGTTCGATTCCTAGTCAGGAGTTTCTTCCTGTAACCATGTGTTCCCTCACACATTCTAAAGACGTTTGGTTAAATGGTGTCACAAAAGAATAAATAAGTGCTCCAACACCGATGTTCACATGCACTGCTATGAACTGGTGACCATTTTCGGTTGGATCCCACTTAGCTGGTTAGGCCCCGGCTCTTTTTGACCCTGGCGTGGATTAAGCAAATATGAAAGATGACAGAATGTATATATATGAATCAGGAGCTATTATTGCTTACAGAGCCTACAGTGTCACTGAAACCTTTTTATATACAACTGTTTTGATGTTACATTCTGCTAAAATATGAACATTCTTTAAGATCACGCTCTGGAATGTTATTTTTGTAACTTTGCCTACCCTTTTTTAGTACCTGTTAAATTCCTCACTGATGGTCTGTTAGCCGCGCTATTGTCAATTGTGTTTTCTTGGACTTATTTAAAGCGTTTATTCAACTTGCACCCACTTTATCCATTGACACTGGAATTTTAAATTCGAGTTTGAGAAGTGAAAATCTAATTTAAGAAGAGTTTTATTTTCAAGGGTTCCGTTGTGAGTTTTGGAAGAATAAAGGATAAAGTATAAATAAACTCAGAGCAAATACTTTTATAATCAAATGGCCTGAATATGAATTACAGGTATGCTACTTAACAATTTAACGATTGCGTTACATTTTGTGAAACTGGACACCGAGTGATGAAAGTGAGGAACGTCTTATGAACTGGCTGTTGACTGGACATTACCATAGCCACCCAAGCAGGTTTTCCATTCAAGTAAAAAAGTCCAAAAATAGAAGAAAGATTCCATTCCACCTGATCAGACCAGAGCCATTGAAAGAGGCTCTTTCTCTCTGGATCAGACAAAGAACAAAAGAGGAAAAAAAATAGGTCCTATTACATTTACATCTAACAGACCAGACTGAATGTGAGCGTCTGCTAATTCTTCATTTTTTATCATGTTGATGCCACCCCTAATTGTAGTAGCCCATGCCATCTAACATTTATTCTCATTGCTATAGATAGAAACATCTGAACTTGCTTTTCTTTTCTGCTGAATTTCTGTAAAAATGAATAACATTTGCAACATGTCTTTATAGAAACCTGGCTATAGTTTTTTAAGCAATGCACCGATACCAATTTGAGTACCTTGATACCAATTTACAGGAAAAGTACAAAAGCAATGTGGGCAGTTTGGAAATATTTTAACACATGGGTGTTTAGCACAGCTGAATGTTAAACGACGCAAATCACGTGTTACATTTTGTTATTGCCAAAAAGTGAGGAATATCTTCTGAACAGAAAACTGTAAGATTATTACATTTGTATCGGTACTCCTGTATCAGCAAGTACCCAAATGCAATGACAAAAAGCAGGATTGGTGCATCTTTATTCTTTCTAGGCTACTGTATTTGAAACGTAAAGGATATTTTCACAAAAAATGGTGTGTAAACTCTGCACACACCTGCTAAAGCTAATCGTTTTAGAAATTACAGTGCATGTACTGTTACGAAAAAGGGGGAAAGCCGTAACACCTGAGAGGATGGTATGATGGACCTGATACTTCTGTTTGACGGAAGCCAAAAATACACTGACAGACAGTATTACAACACACAAGATCAACCAGATACAACAGAGACTGAGGCAATGTAGCGCAGTTTATATACAGGTAGTGGGAGAACAACTAACAATAAGACAGACACATACACTAATGAACACAATTAACAGCTTGGTGCAAATAAGTAGCTGATAGATCCACACAAAAACGAGCAGTTTACACAAAGTCTCCAAACACATCAACAGAGTTCAAAAAGTCTCTAGTCCAAACGTGAAATAACAATAACAATCATATTTATTCAAAATAAATATGAAGAGAATCCCACAAGAACTGCTGGACAATCAGATCCTGTCCATGCTCTATCACTGTCAGTGTGTTCTGGCACTCTTGGGTGATCATACACCCTACTGAACAGTCAATGTGGGGGCACTCTCATCCAGTGCCATTCTTCTCTTCACCCCCATGAATATATCACTTACTACCCAATCACCTTAATTGATTTTACATTTCATTTGCATAATCGAACAACTTTTTATTTGCTTTTCTGATGATCTTGTTTACTGAAACAAAATTGAATTCTTTTTTTAAAATTGCTACAGATTTATGTTGAAATATTCCCTCATTTTTGTGATGACTTTATTGGGATGGACTTTAACAGCACATACATGTATGTATAAAGCCTGTAGGTGAATGCATGTTTGCTTTATTTCATTTAGAATATGCTGTCTGGTTTAAAGACGAATTAAATACTCTGGTATCTCCACACAGAAAAACTCCACAACCAGATAGCCATGAACTTGTTACTCCAGTTTATACCATCATCAAAAGCTAAAAAGTTCTAAATGATACACTTTGCATATCTTACTCATCTCCTAAGGCACTATAGCCCATCCTAAGCACTTCGTTTAACTGAACAAGACTCCTATTAAACCTATTCTAGCGTCAAATTTAGCTTCATTTTTTTTTTGCCAGTGCATATTGGTCATGGGACTTGTGCTTCTATGGACAGGACAGTGAGGGACTTCCTAATGTGTATGGTAGTAAAAGGAAGGTAGGTGTTTTGATGCTAAAATGGAAACTAGGTGGATAAATAAACGTACTAAAACTAAAAAGAGAGGAATCCAAATGAAGGCACACTTTCCAAAACAAACTTTGGTAACACTGCTAAGTTCTTCAATCAGCTACTTAAGCACTTGCAGCTGTTTTGAGCTATCATCAATACTAAAAGTGTGGACCCCAGCCCTAAAATAGGCCCTCGGATGTTTGATGGCACCCACATCTGTGATCATTTTAAAATGTTTATCTTTTACGAACCTGCCTGCCAGTCTAACGTTACTTGCTCATTTATCCCGCTTTACACATAGCGGACTCGCAAGAAAGCAAATGTTAGTGTTTTACCAAACTAGAAGTTAGGCGCTATTTGTTTTGGAGGGACGTCCTGTCTCGTCCCAATCTGAAAGCAGATAAACCTAACCCGAGATCAGATTAGATCGTCCCACCGTCTTGTCCCTGAATCATTTCCTTTTGCTAATTTGCAATCTTTTGGACTGAGCTGCTTCTCTAAAAATCGAATTATCACGGTGGGGAACTGGCTATGGATATTATACACTAGCTAGCAGGGTCAAGGGCCCTCATCGAAAGGTTAAATAACAGATCTGTTTCAAATACAACACAGTGCTGCATCTGGAAAAACCACACATGTACGGGTTCGGTCAACTCCGTATTAGCAGCCAGGACAAAAAAAAAAAAAAAAAAAAGATCTGTATTTTTAAGGAAAGATTTGGCCGTTTTCCCAACACTGAGCCAAAGTGCTTGTGGAATGAGTGTTAAACTAAGGCCACTAGACCACTGAATGGGATTTACAGAGGTTGGATGTCCAGATTTGCTAGCCATGGCAACACAATGGCAAATACGTAACAAACGTTAGTCAGATAAGTAATTAATTGCTTGTGAAAACATTCACCTGCCAAGATCATAATAAGGGAACATTCTCTAACCAAAAATCTAAGTAAATATAACGAGGGGACTTCCATTAGCTCGGGCTTCATAGTAAGTCAGGGTATCGGTGCATGGGGTTAACTTACGAGTTTTAAGGCGTCTTACTTTGTCTTGCATTTTAGCTATATACACTTCACAAAAATCAAGGGACATTTCATTATGGGATATTTTATTTTTAAAAAATTCCGTAATTATTGTGAGCAGTGTACACACACACAAAATATATGACACGCTGTACAGACAGCACTCCCATGTACAAACCAGTTTACAGGATGAGAGCGAGAATATTAGTTTAGTTCAGGCTTAAACTGGACAGTTTTTTACTTAAATTAGCCCACGTTCGACTGCTGATGGTTTAAACAGGCCAGTGCTGCTCTGATCATTTAAACTGGCCAGCGTTGGTTAGGGCATGCTTAAACTGGAAAGCTGTTATATTTCCGCTTTAAACTAGCCAGTGCTGGTGAGTTTTTTGGTTTAATCTGGCCTATGCTGGCACATTGCTGGTTTAAACTTGTCAATGCAGGTCTATTGCTGGTTAGTGGTGTCTTACTGGCTGCCCATTACTGATCTATTTCTGGTTTAAATTAGCCAGTGCTGGTGTTTTTATGGTTTAATCTGGCCAGTTTGTGTGTATTGCTTGATTAAAATTTAAAATGGCCAGAGCTGGTTTACTTCTGGTTTAAATTAGCCAGTGTTGGTGTTTTCTGGTTTAATCTGGCCAGTTTGTGTGTATTGCTTGGTTTGAATGGCCAGAGCTGGTTTACTTCTGGTTTAAATTAGCCAGTGTTGGTGTTTTCTGGTTTAATATGGCCAGTTCTAGAGTATCACTTGTGAGTCACTGGTGATCTGTTGCTGGTTTAAACCAGTCATTGCTGGCCTATTTCTGGTATTAACTAGCCATTACTGGTCTATTGCTGGTTTAGACTAGATAGTGCCGCTACAGGTTTAAACTGGCCCACGCTGGTCTATTGCCGTTTTGGTCAATGCAGATCAACTTAAAACAGGATCTCTAACGATCTCATCTATTAAACTGTCAGAGTATTTTTATTAAAATATGTTCTTTTCAAAAGTACTTTCAACATAAATAGAGGAGAAAACAGAGAAATAGAAAAATAGGAAAAAAAGTTTCACCTCGGTGACACCACTGCACATCTGTAATGCTTCCACAGCTGGTGCGATGATGCACATTGATTATTATGGGCACGGATTTGAAGGCCACAGACGTGGTACACATGCTACATGTTTTCCGCATCTGGTGTGAAACGGGGGAAAGTGGAACAATTTTATGGCTCTAGTTAATTGAGCCACATTGCCTAAATTGTGTTTTACAGCATTTTGGGCTGTGTTCCTTATATCTTTTTTTTTCCCTTCCAACTCTTTTGCACAGTTTAAACCAACACAGAGCTGCACTGGATAGAAAAACGCAGCTTAGATCTTATTGATGAAAGTGACCATGACATGGGTGTTTTTCAGAAACTGCCGATCTCCTGGGATCTGCTTCATTCGCAACGTTTTTTTGTGAAAATTAAAAAACCCATCCAAGACAACATGCGTCAGGCTTGAGGGCGGAAACAAAAATTCAAAAGTCATCTCAAAACGAATGGCCCGGCTTGTTTGAGCTCGTAGAGTACCTTCACGCCAGCATACACACTTTTTGAACAGTGGTGCATCAGAACAGCACTTCTATTTAAAACAGCTGCATATGCAAATACCACATCAGGTCCTATTCAAGTACAGGACTCTAAAGTGTCGTTTATTCTTTGTCTTTTCCTCGTTATCCTGATGATTTATGCAGCATACCAGGTTTACTTTCCTCTAGGGTATGGGTATGAATTTTTCTTATACTGCCATGCCACAGAACAGCTGTTAACCGGCAGCAAACTACAGTATAGAATAATGTTTGCCGCTATAAGCGTTAGAGTGCTGCATCATAGGGCATCATCAAACAGCATTCTGCTTATAGCTCACTAGCAAGTCAAGTAGCATAATACCACAACTGAGCCTAGCCTAATATTAGTTGCTTAACATCTGGGAAATGCTCGGTTAGGTTAAAGAACAGAAAACAGAGATTGAACATAAAAAGTGAGACCAGAGATGCAAAAGAAGAACTTGTTCCCAAGAAAGGAGCAGTGTGTCTGCAGTGTGAACGTGTTTTGGTTGTACGTTTTGCTGCTGAGATGCTGTTGTTGGTAACATTAGCAACCTGGTCCCTCTTACCTCAGCAGAAATTGTGTTGCAATAAAAAAAGCGCATGGGATTATGTAGAGCAAGTGAAACAGTGAAGCCAAAGGCTTAGACATCTCATCAAGAGGCATTTTCTCAAGACACTGCATATGAAAGGATAAGTAAACACTGCATAGACATTATGGATGATTAAAACCAAGGCGAAAATACTTAATAAATATGTGTTTGCTAGTTTATTTATCAGCATCAGTTGCCGTTTCAGTGTCTCACACAAGGATAGAGCTATACACAAGACTAGTCGCATTTATATACTCACATCAATGCCACTTTAGTGTAATTAGTCAACCTAAAATGCATGTCTCAGGACTGTTAGAGAAAATTGGAGTACCAGAAGTAAACCAACGCAGACACAGGGAGGACATGCAGACTCCACAAAGAAATGACCCAGACCTCCACCCTGGACCGTCTTGCTGTCGGGCGCCAGTGCTATTCACCGAGCCACTGCTAATAAATATACATAATCAAAATATTTTTCTAATTACCATCATTCCTGGCTCCATCTCTCTCTCTCTCACACACACACACACACACACACACACACACACACACACACACACACACACACACACACACACACCCCGAGAGAGAACATTTTATAATGGTGTGACACTATGTAACATTACGCTTGTTTAAACAGGTCAATGCTAGTCTGCTGCTGACTTAAACTTGTCAGCGTGTGTGTTTTGTTGAATTAATCTGACCAATGTTGGTGTTTTTCTGCCTTAAACTGACGCATTTTTCAATTGATCGGTTGTTGGTTATGATTAGTGCAGGTCTCTGGTTTAAGCTTCCTATTGGTCTGTAGCGCATTTATTTTTATTCTCACTGCTGGTATATTTTATAGTGTTTCTATATACTGGCAAAAAAAAGCATGAAAAGATTTTAAAAATTCCAATTGCTTGTGATTTTTTGGCTAGCTTTGGACTAATTTTAGAAGGTGGAGGCCAGCTTGTATACACAAGGGAGCATCTGCTGACATTGCAAATGAAGGCCAGGGTTTTTTTAAAGTCTCGATTGCCAAACGATTGTTTTATTTGATAAGGAAACAGTGGCAGATTGGAAAGACTAAGATACAGAAACAGGGTTTGAGAGGAGGTAAGACAAGAGGTAATGGAAATGCAGTTCTCAGTTTCCATGACCTCAGCTTATACTCTCGATTGAGTGTTGCCTTAGAAATAAGATTAATGAGTTAATGATTAGAGCAGCATATAAAGGGGATTCTAAATGGAGTAATCTTCCTTTACCTTGTTGAAGCTTGGCTAAAACAGGACAACGATGGTCTTTCAAATGCTTACACCATTACTGTATGAGAGCAGATAGGAGGCAGCATTACATCTATTGGTTACAGGTGTTCATTTGTGGATGGTTTTAATGATTTTGTCTGTCTCGTTCAGGCTGTTTTAGCTACCATGTGGACTCTCACACTCTCCAGGTAAACATTAGCTCCACAATTAGGAAAACCAATTAATAAAATAAACCAGTTCTAATCAGCTCTCTACCAAACCGTCATTATTAGGTTCTTGAGCAAAATACTTCACCTTTAACTGTCGTATGGATGTAAGGGTGTAACATACTGATTCATCCAATTCCTGATCCTCATTTGCTCTGGTTTGCCAGCCTTCTAACTGCTCACACCTGTCCATAATTACTTCATCAGCACCAGTGTACTTAGGCTCCCTGACTGACTCAACGTGTTGTGAAGTCATGTAGCTCTTAACTGTGCATTTTAAGAGCAGCTTTTAACCTATTTGCAGCTTAGTGGTTTTCTCCGTTTGCCAGCTTGTGGGTTTGAACTGGAACTATTTGTTCCTGCAATGTTTGAGCCATTTAACTAAATGTGTGTCATTTCTGTTCCCAAGATATTATATATATATATATATATACATACATAATTAATTAATTTAATTACCTATAAGAAACATTATTAGGCAGTGTCCTGCACAGTGAAACAATTGCAAATTTAAGGCAAACAATTTAAAATAATAATAAAACTAACTAAAGAAGTGAAAATAGCACTAAAGTCACCTGCCCATGGCCTCTGATATTACACCTTACAATCATATATAATAATTAAACTGCTTAAAAAATCTTATGCTTTTGCATTGTTGTGTCACTCCATATCCAATCTATGCCTTAATATTTTTCATATGAAATCCCTAATAATTCATTCATTTCATTGAATTATTTTTTTTTTACTTTCATTAAAACACATATTTTGTGTCCATGCATATTTTATATGTTGCCAGGTTTTCACTGGGCCTTAACATATTTCCACTTCTGACTATTAGGCGAGCGGAAGACCTGGATCCTCTGAAGACTTCACATAAAGAGTGAAATAAAGTTGCCTGGGATGTATTTATTATTATTTATAGATTAAGTATTTATTATAAATAGGTTAATAAGTATGTTTTATATTCAGTGTCGATAAACTGTGGAAAATGAAGTTTAATTTCTAGGAATTGCAACAAGCAAATGGCACCCATTCTGTGAATTCTTTTTTTTTTACAACCCTTTTGCTATTTTCACTATTGGCATTAGTCTCGTTAATCTGGCTCAGTCCGACAAAGGTTTTGATTCTGGAATCAAATTCCACCCTGGTGGTTAAACTGTAGTGCAGGGTTTTCTACCGTCTTGCTGATATTGGTTATTGGCTTCTCAAAATTCATAGGTCAATGAGTTTTAGGACAGGATACAGGAATAGATAGCCCTAACTCTCTTCTACACCATTCCTGTTTTGTGTTCTTGTTACGTGAGACATGGCCAATGTGACACTTTATGAAAACCAAAAGTGACAAATCCTCTATATGGACTATTCACCAATTTGGTTTGAAATCAGAATGGAAAACATTTATAAATAAAGAAAAAAGTGCCAGGGTAACTGGTAACATGCAATGGATTTTGAATATTATTAAACCTATTACGTGACCAGCCAGGTTGTTTAAAGTAAACCAGATTGAATTAGGGTTTGGTCATTTAGCCAGTTATTTTATTTTGTCTTTATTGGCTCGAATTCTAATTCATGTTTAAGGTGATAAAGTTTGACAGCTTTTACTGACCTAAAGTGAAAACAAAACAACAGTGTTTATTTAAGAGGAGAGTAACATGAATCAAAATCTAGCCTAACCAGTTTCTGCAGTGAAATGATCCTATTAATGATGGTCTTTTTGAAAGGGGAGCAGCCAAGAAATCACTATTTTAGAAGATTAACAGGTGAAAAGGCTAAGATATGCTAAAGTTCATAGAGATTGGAATGAAGATCCATGGAAAAGATAATAAAAAGGCAAATCCATATTTAAAATTTTGGGGTCAATTTTTAACATTATATTACAGATGGTCATTATACCATTGCTAAAACAACAAATCCAATTGTGGCCCAAGACTGTTGCACAGTACTGTAAATGCTATAGGCTACCCATAAAACCTACTAAAGCCAATGACATTATTAAGAGACCCATGTACCAAAATCAGTCCATTCCCAGTCCCAATGGCTCGTCCTGTTGTCTCTGTGCTAACACCAATGGTGATCAGAAGGCTGCATGTTCAAATGCGTGTTCAGGTCTTTGGGTGAGATTCATAATTCTTCTTGATAATTGTCTGCTAATCACTTTAAATGTAACATCATGAAAGAAATGGTAACAGGCTGGCAGCTGCAGACGGTCTACTCAGCGCTTCACACATGGCCTCTAACTGGGTAAAAGTGCACGTGTGAAAGGGGTTTAAAAGACGAAAATAAATGACAGTGACAAAGCAGGAAGAGACAGGCTTAAGAGAAAGAATAACAGCTAGAATGAGTGGTGAAGATCAGAGAGGAAATGAGAAACAGTGAGTGACAGGAAAGCTCATGGGATTGAGTATTAAAGCTGTGAGTTATGAGTGTTTTATGTGACGGTGATGGACGTGCGAATGTTTACAGTAATAAAGCTTAAAGCTGAGCTGCAGCTGCGCTTCATGACATTGCACTGATCTGTCAAAGTGAACAGGTAGCTCTTTCAATCGTCCCATTCATATTAACGCGCGTCCACCTGTAGCGAACGGCCTCGGCGAAACATCCGCGCCAAAACCGAGCTCAAAATTTACGAGATTAATAACGAAGGCGGGAGGATCCGTGAGGTGGAATGTTTTCATCTGTCTCCTTCCACATGATGCATTTTTACCCGTTGCCAAACTGTAGACAACCCTTGATTGTAAATGTGTCCTCACTTGGAAAACAACTTTCACAATCATGCTACACTGCTCACAAAAATTATATTTCATTATGAATTTTGAAATATCCCCTAATTTTTGTGAGCGGTACACAAGCTGGCTTTTGTTTTAAAAGTCTTACACACATGCACACTTACTGCAGATTGTACACTGACACACAAAATTACACACTGACTGATGCACTTCAGAATCCAGAATTTAGGTGTATTTTTACGTTGCCTTTTACAATGAATCGTTGTCTTAAAATAGCTTTTCATTTTCAGATTATCTTTAAAATGATGAGGGCAATCCCATATTTAGCAGGTAGGGTGGCAGAGGCAAGGAAAAACTACCTAACAATTAAGAAATGAACAATTAAGACAAAACTGCCTAAAAATAGGTGTGCCAAGCTTGTGGCATCATATTTAAAAGACTTGAGGCTGTAGTTGCTGCCAAAGGTGGTTCTACAAAGTATTAAGCAAAGGCTGTGAATACTTATGTAAA
>JAVSBV010050591.1:0-10911 GCA_033117975.1 Parotocinclus spilosoma
TGTGGCAGCTTGGCAGAGGTGGGATTTGAACCCTGGACCTTCTAGTCCAGAGTCCAGTACCTTAACCGCTAGGCTACTACAGTCCTCATTTTTTACAGGTATTTCTGTGTTTAGTGTGTAGTGCTGTAATGTCCTGTGTGGAGTTTACTCATGTGCTTTATTGTTCCTGTGTTGCCAGCTTGTCCCATACTGCTGTGCACCCTAGTCCCTTGTCTCATTATTGTTAGCCTGTGGCTGTTTGTATTATAGTAACCTGTTAGCCTCTTTCTGTTCACATCCACCATGTCACGCAATAATAAGCCACACTTGCACTTGTTTCTGTATCTGTCCCTGCCCCATGGGTAACAAACAAAATGTCTATAAATATATGCTTTGGTTTATGTTATTTGATTAATGTTAATATACTGCTCACATAAATTGGGGGATACTTAAAAATAAAATATCCCATAATTGAATATCCCTTATTTTTGTGAGCAGTGTATATTGGTGGAAATGTTTTGCCATGTTTGCTACTTAGTGTGATCATAATAATTATCATCACTGTATCTGTACTGTATATCATGCACTGCAGTTGTATGATATGGGGTCTCATCAATAGATGCTTGTTTCTATATTGTTTTTATGGAACCAAAATTTATAATATAACATAATTTATTGTCGAAAACATAACATACTTCAGTATCTTTATTGTTAATATATTTATTGTTATTACCTTTATTATTAAACTGAGCTTCACTGACATGAATAAACAATCAAGCAATTTGCAATCACATCATACTATGAGACTGCAGATGATCTCATACTGCAGATTTCATACTGTACTGTTAAATTACAGTTTCTTACTCACTAAAAAAACAAAAACATTTTTGAAAGCCCGTATTTTCAAGTGAAGTGCAAACTACTTTCATAGCAGATACTATATCCACTGGCAACTGCCTGCCTCAATACAGTGACAGATTTAGGCAACTTCTTCCATTCTTTGCATTTGGAAAGTAACAGCCTCAGTGCCTCAGTGGGTTGAGACAGCTGCTGGAAAAGGAAAGTAAGCTGAGCTTTTGTGACTTTTCCAAACTGGATTATGCACTGACAATTTGTTACACAATGACAACACAATTTTCAGAAGGCTTAGGTGCTGACATTTCACAAGATGCTCTGCTTTTGAATGTGTGGTTGAGCTGAAATGTTAGGAGTGCAAAATGGTCATAAATTGAATATAGATTTAAATATAAATCGTGGCCAAGTGACAAATGATCTGTTTATGCAATGCTTATGTTATAGAAGCTCAGTTTAGAAAGCTGACACCTGTGCAACAAATCCAGTCGTGAAATTCCCTTACTCCTAAATATTCCACAATTAACTGTAAACTGCATTATTAGAAAATAGAAGTGTTTGGAAATAACAGCAACTCAGCCACGAAGTTGTAGGCCATGTAAACTGACAGAGCATGGTCAGCGAATGCTGAAGTGCATATTGCAAAAAACTTTCTGCAGAGTCAATCACTACAGTCCAAACTTCATGTGACCTTCTTAGCTCAAGAACATTGTGCAGAGAACTTTATGATATGGGTTTCCATGGTTGAGCAGCTGCATCCAAGCCACACATCACCAAGTGCAATGCAAAACATCGGATGCATTGGTGTAAAGCAAGCCGCCACTGGACTCTAGAGCAGTGGAGACACATTCTCTGGAGTGATGCATCACGCTTATCCATCTGAGCTGGCCCCTCCCCCCTTCCAACATGACTGTACAACAGTGCAAACACACTCCTAAACCTTGTGGGAAGCCTTACCAGAAGGGTTGAAGCTGTTTTAGCTGCAAAGGGTAGGCCAACATCATATTGAACACTATGGATTAGGAATGAGATGTCACTTAGGCTTAAGTCAAGGCAGGTGAGAAATTACTTTTGGCAATATAGAATATATATACAATCCTAAACTCTTATCCAAACACTTAATCTGCTTTATGACCCAGCTGTTGGAAACAGCATCCATTGAAGGGCTATGTTTAAATATTGGGCTGGGCTTGTATAAATACTCAAGAATACATCTACTTGCACCCAGTGAGTTATAGGATGAGGTCCAGACTGGGACTGGTGTTTTGGTGTTTCTATATTACTTGTTGTACAAGCATGCCATGGTTGGGCAACTGTGCATAGTATACAAGTCTGTTAAACTAAGTAGATTAATAGATTTAACACTAATGTGGTAGAATACAGGTAGACCCCAATTTATGGTGCAGATATTTTCTGACAAATCCATTGTAAGTTTAATGTATTATCAACCATGGAGTTTAATACATATTGTTTATATCATAGTGCAGTTTATGTTACAAATGCTTAAACATTAACACTTATTAATTAATGCATTTATGCTTAAACACTTAACCTAGTCCGTTTTATTATTTGCATGTCATTTGTTATGCTAAAGAAACAACACAAAATACACTACAATTTGGAAATATGATAAGGAATTATGGAAAATCGAAGCTTTTTGTTCACCAAGCCACTTGGTTATCACTTTTGCCTTGTGACATCATGTTGGAAAAAACATATTAAAAAAAACATCTCTCGGATTGTTGGAGGAAGTTTTGATACCATTCCTTATTCGTATTCTTGGTCTTAGGCAAAGATTTGAGCGAGCACACTCCCCTGGATTCATAAGAGAAAAAAAAAACATTTAGCCCAGTCATCTGCAGTACAATCCCTATACATCCCACAGAATGTAACTCTGTCACTTGTATCCTTTTACTTAACCATGTTTAAGAGAAGAAAAGTTAAAAGCACCACTACCCTTTAAAGCAACCAGCCTGCTCTTATAATTAGCATGACAGAGTGATATCAGCTGTCTTGTCCTCATTTACCTTTTCTCCTGAACAAGGTCATCGCTGAAATTAGGTTAGGAGCCCATTTGTGCCATTCTCGAAAAAAATGGCCATAACTGTATGTGGTGAATATGTATGGTATGTCCTAGTTCTACATCCAGTATAAAATGCACATTTAATTGTCATGATTTTAGCGGGGCACAGCAACAGGTTACTGCTCATGTGCTGCCCCCCCACCAACCTGAATTGGATTAAGCATGTATAGGATGTGAATAAAGTTGATCAGTTATAAAAGCTGATAGCCCTGTTGCCATACTTGATTGATGGGATGGCGGTTACAATTAGATCTTACTGATGTTACACAGAGCAAATCTGTAAGATTGGCACAGTGAGACTTGTGAGGACAAGAAGCTCTGTCTTGGATAGACTGAACTGAACATTGTTATCTTATTGACTGATAAGATATCCTCTTAAAAGGAGAGCATGGAAAGCTGATTATCAGCATAGCACTGGTACAATACTCTAGAATGAGTGATTGTTCTCAGTAATGTGGTTGCTGTAAAGTTGGGTCAAGCATAAGTTCTTACGGCACAGCCAGATTACCTGATACTACTTTGACTCCTTGTGTGGGAATATGTCATAATGTTCTGACATAGAGGAATAATACACTTGGGACCTTTATAAAAACTGGACTTTTGCTTTGCTGACAGCTCTTGCAGATTGTAATGTCCACAGCAATTACCTGGTTAATTAAAAGCTGACTTTTTAAGACACTCTTTTGCACATTGAAGGAAAACATTTAATTAAAGCAACTGTATGTCGTTCATTTTGTGATTAATATTTGTATTTATTATTACAGGTATTACATCAATACAGCATCTATAATGCCACCACATTTTTAGTTTGTAGAAATCCACCATAATTATAGAAAATTAAGTTATTATGAGCTGTCTAGTCTAATGCCATAACATTTAATAGGATGATATGATGAACCTGAGAATTGTGTTTGATGGAAGCTAAAAATGCATTGATAGATAGTATTGTAACTAATGCGGGATATTAGCCTGATAAAACAGAGACTCAACGTGTGATTGTAAACCAGTTTAGAGTTATAGTTTTAAAAGAATACTTACAATAGAACATACATATACACTTACAAATGACATTTACAGATGGTTAAAAATAAGTAGTGGAAATTCATACACACAAAGACAAGCAATTTGCACAAAAAGTCTTTAAGCAGTGCATGTCAACCATTTTAGACCTGTGTCTAGCACTAATAAGCATTTCCGGTAATGTAGTGAGCTTTCAAGTGAATGTCATACTGCTCTTTAACTCCTGCCTCTGCTTGTGGATCTGCACTGTTGATTGGTTGTTGAGGTGACCGGATGTTTGAAGCCACAACATTAAAGATTACATTTTTACCCTATTATCATTTATAATAATTTTTAAAGGATTATTAAATGGTGCATCCTTTGTGGTTGACAATGTAGAAGGGAAAATGGTTTGCATTTTTCTTAAGGAGTGCTGTTTCCTGAACCAGCCTAGTGCAGAGATGTACAGGGAGAGTCAAAAGACACAGGACACCATTTTATTTAAAATTCAAACGAGAAAATGACATATATAAATATCCCAGCATGTAATGGGTGAGGAAGCCTATCTTTTAAGCAATGTTCAGAACATGACTGCTATATTGAAAAGCCAGCATACTGGAACAACTGCAAAGGCATTTTTTCCAGTGGGAAGGTAGTCATGTCTGCAGTTGTTGCAATATCTATTGTAGTTAAAAAGTTATCAACACAGAAATTTGCAACAACTGGGAATGTTGCCTGTGATGCTATTTGCTGTGTTCAGTGTGCTGTCCTTGGTGCTGAACACAGAGCTGCAGGCACATTTAATTGAAGGTACTGTATCGTGTTAATTTTGTTTATTAATATTTCTATTCATTATTACAGGTATGTACCTGTTAACGTCCACATTGCGATCTGTGAAACAGGACATGCACCAGAAATTAGCACATAGTAATGCAAATATAGGCCACTATGGGCTATTTTCATAATAACTTACTTAAATGTGTCAGTAAATCTATAAGCACAACTGGAACACTCCCATCAATGCAGCATCTCTAATGCCACCACATCTATCATTTTTTAGAAATCCACAATAATTATACAAAATTCAGTTAAACTATTATGACCTGTCTAGTTGAATGGCAAAATATTTTAATAGGGTGGTATGATGGACCTGAGACTTGTGTTTGATGGGATTGTGGAACACCTGCTCCATAGTGTGGTGAAGCCCCATCCTGTTGGAAATACCAGGGTAAACTGCCATCTTTAGTAAAAATGGATGGCAACATTGTTTCCTGTAGCATTGCTGAACATTTAGGATCTGCTCCATTAAATATTCCATGTAATATTCCACATTAGGGTGATTACACAGGTGCCCCATATTCCACACCACACCACAATCTTCACATCACCTAAGACCATCTATCAGGGTCATCCTCTGACTGTTTCTACCGCAGCTGGATCCTGAAGGAATTTGTACAAGGGATTATTGGCTGGTACCATGTTTTGCTGCGACACATCCCTGTTTCTCAGAATTTGGCTTTCAGGCAATTCTGGTTTTCTTTAACGTACTACATGATCATCTTCCCATTTGAAAAACTTGCCCTTGATCCAATATGGTGGCATTCAAAATGGCAGCCATGTTCTGGACATGGCCTAAAATATAGCTCCCCTCACCCATTACTTGGTGGGGTATTCAGATATGTCACGTTCCCTTTTGTTTCTGAAATAAATGAATGTCCTTTGTCTTTTGACTCATCCTGTAATAATGATGAAGGCGAGTGCAGTAATGAGTGTGATGCTTACCTGTTGAAGAGGGGTCAGGTTTAGTGTGTTGTAGTCAAAAAATTATTCGGATGGAGTCAAAGACTTAATCTCATTTTGGTACTTGGACTGATGTAACCCACAAAGTGATCCATGTTCTAGACTTGATTCATAGGTTTCTGATAATGCCAGAATGCATAAGCATTGAGGGAACTAGGCAAGGCTTAGGCTGTTTGGAAAAGTGATAAATAAGGGTGTCAGCATGAGTGGGTAATGTAAATCAAACAGCATCAGTGACTGCATTCTATGAACTTTATGTACTTTGTACCTATGCACTACATTTTTTGAGATTGTGTTTGAGATCTTCCTTAAGGGGATGTTGTGGGATGTGATGGTGGGTTGCACAAGATCAGCCTAAAATGTCACATCTATATTTTTTTCTTGGCAGGATTTTGCCTTTTGCAATGCTAAAGCTATTCAAACACTTACACACAAAACTGCTTCAAACCTTACAATTGAAAGATCCAAGGTTTCTCACAGCAAGACACAGTTTACCCTATCACACAGTGCTTCCTACTCACAAGCAAATCAATGGCTATGTGCAGAAAGACCATGATTCCTCTCATGGGCAATTTGGTGTGTTTGTGTATGATTGTGTTTGCTAGCAAGTGGTGACTGTTTAGATTATAATTTAACTATTAAAGCCCATTACAATTTTTATAATTTTTTTGCATGTTAGGCATGTAAGGGTGCGTGGCTTTGTTGTCATGGAGCTGAGGTAAAATTTAATTATTAGTGAACTGGTGGACACCTACATTTCAACATTTTGTTTCCTAATGTTGATGTAAATACAAAATACACCTGCAATTTGTTCCTAGCAGAATCATTAAGAATTTAAATGGCCACACTGTACCTACGTCTGTTAAACACTAATACAATAAGTAGTTATTCTGCAATGGTTGGGAAATTAATAACAAATTAATGCTAAAGCATGTTTTATTAATCTGATTAATTTTGTTCATGCCAATGTAGCTGGTGCCTTTGCTAGTTTTAATAATGATTTTGCTTTAATGGTCAATATTAAACAGTTATAACATGCTAACCATACATTTAACTACGAGCTTTCATTACCTTGCCTGTAACTCTGGCTGATTTTGTTTTTAAAAATCCATTAATACATTCAAAACGTATTGCTGCTTAAGCTTTTGGAAATTGTTGGAGCATTATGGGAAACAATAGTGTATGTATTGAGTTTATGTGGAATGTTTGGTAGTTCTGCTCAGAAATCCTGGATCATATTGACATTTTACCGTGAATTTTATGGGACACAATAACATTGTACTGGGTCATGTGTCCCAGTAAAATAGGCCCAGTGACACCCCTGTATTTAATGTTCTTATTTGGGTGCATGTTTAAAGTTGTTGGTTGTAGATATTGGGGCATATTTTTACACCTGTATGTTTGTGGTAACTACACAGTGAAGATGGTAGCCCATTATGAGAGGAGCCTAGGGTTCAACCTCTCTTGTTGAAATGATATGGCTACGTCTGAGGAATTTGAAGGGAAGGTTAAAAACACTACCCAGCCCTGAGATTGACTGGAATACAGTTCAGGGCATATTAACTCCTGCTTGCTGTGTTATCCAGGGATTCCCTATGACACTGATCGGGAAACAAAAACAAACAAAAAAAACACTCTTTAAATGTAAAAGAAAGAAAGAGGAACAAAAATGAATTTGAAACTTAAAAACCAACTACGTAGTATTGTATAATTTAAATAAGCTGGAGCTGAGAGTTTCATTGATGAAACATAACAGGTAAACACATTTATTTTATTACTTAGATATGGTTGTAAATTGCCAAGAGCAGTCTCAAGTTTCTCACTCTCAGCTACAAAAATTACTTCAGCATTACTTAACATGACTCACAAGTAATTACCACATCCTTATTCACATGCAGCACTAACATTATTACTCATAGGCAATTGTGAAGTCCAGGAAACAGTAAATTAATAACAGTAAGGCTGAATGGAAATTATTATACAATTATGAACATGTGCGATTAAGTGCAAGTTTTATTCATTATCCAACCCTCTTCTGATTATACAACATATCATTTTTTTATGTATAAAAATCACCAAAAAGCAAGGTTTTTTTAATCTCTTTTGTGGTGGAGCCATGACGTCAGCCACTTTCTGCAGATGGGATCACAAAAACATCTAAATGATAATTTAGCCCTTGGCAGTTGTTATCCCTCTGTGTTTTTTCCACAAATTTGTTAAGAGTTTAGTAGTTATATGATCTTTGAGTGCTTTTAGCTTTTATAGCAACAGCAAAGCATCTTGTTTTACCTGAACTTATGCTGGATAGGGTCATAGTCTGGAACATAACCTGGAAGACAAAAATACACAATGAACAGAGTGCCAGTCTAACACAGTGTTCTGAAACATACCACCTGACATACCACCGGCCCACGCAGTATTTGAACCCAGGTCCTCAGCATTTGCCTTTCTTAAAAGTTAGCTGCTTTGCTTTATTTATCTATACATTTATTTATATGTTACATATTTACATATACTGTATTTAGCTCTACCTGCACCATGTCTGTATTCAAAAAACTTAAAGCCATTGAAATAAATAGCAATGAGCTATTTAGCATCATGTTAATAATTCTCACTCACTCACTTCCCGTATGTGCTTTATTCCCATTTGCATTTAGCCATTGGCAGATGCACTCATCAAGAGTGACTTATAAAACCACTAAAGGTACCTTAAACCAATTCAGGGTAATGAGGAGTCGGGTTTGAACTGATAGCACATGGCACAAAGCAATTACCAAACCAAGACAGAGTGCCAGTCTGTTGTAAAGAAAATGCACACTCACACACACACACACACACACACACACACTGTGAGATACTTTAGAGACACGTCTTTGGAATGTGTAAGGAAACCAGAGTGCACAGAGGAAATTCACGCAGCCACAGCGAGAACATGCAAACACTGACTTGAAAAGCAAGAAAAAAGCAAAGCAAACATCCCGGATCAGCATAAGTCTTTTTGACTATGAACCCCCAGCTCAGCCCTTAATCTAAAACAAGAATGCACAGCCCAAGATCAAAGAGACTGAAGTCCAGTTTACCCAGACAGCCCACCAGACAAATCCAACCATAGGCCAGGCAAGGTAGGCAAGTCTGACATAACCTCAAATGCCAGGCGCAGTAACCCTAGCCACACATCCCTGTCTAGGTCTAACCAAAAACCCTGCATAAATTAATATGTTTTTAGCCAATCTTAAAAATGTGTGTTTGTGTGTGTGTCAGTTTAGTTCTAGTTAACACCTGAGCTGTTGCATTCTGTGCTAATTGAAATTTATTTATAGATTTACTAGAGCACTAGTAAATAGTAAAACGTTACAATAATCCAACCTTGAGGTTATAACGCATGAATTAGTTTCTCAGCAGCTTTGAAAGAAAGGATATTTCTAATTTTAGCAATATTGCAGAAAGTAAGCAATTCCAGTGATTGCTAACATACATTTTTTTTTTTATAGATGGACTGGGAGTTCCCTAACAGCCATCTAAGTTTAGGACAAAAGTGGCCAACCTGTCTCTTACAGCCTTGGATCCAGCTAATGACAATGAATGAATGAATCTCTTGGGGATTAGCATTCCCATCATGCACACACACTGGTCTATTTACTGCCCCTCCTTTATTAGTTCAGCCCTTCAGTGCTTCATTTGCTTTTTAGCGTGAAGGGTGCTTGAGCTTCAACTTGACTCCTCACATTTATCTGTGTTTAAAAGGTGACCGATTTATGATCAATCATTTTGAATTTCAAGTGGATCTTCCCTAAGAAAACAAACACAGTCTGCAATATCGGTAAGTACAGGTTGTTACATATGAAGGATCATCACCAAGATTCTGAATAGAAAATAATGATATAAAATGACATCTCCATGTCAAACAGCTATTTGCAGGATGCCCTTTTTTAAACCACAAACATAAGCACCTGGTGTTCACTTCACTGACTTTAAATGGAATCAGGTTCTATGGTCTAGGGAGTCAAAAATATACCTATGTTTGAATACAACCAGGTGGGCTGATTTCCACCAAAGGATACATGTGTACATTTATGCACTGAATTACCAAGTCATTTTAATCGGAAATCTGAGTAATATCTGCCATGCTTTCCTGCGTCACCTTCCAGGATTCAGTTAAGTATTCCAATTTCCATAATGCTGAGTGACATTTATGCTAAGCTTTAAGTAGCAAGTTACAGTGGTGTAAAATTATTTCTTGTGATCCTATTATTTTGTATGCATTGCCGTACATGGCATCATTTAGAATGATCTCATTCATAGAATTTTGACTACAATTACACTTTTAAACAGTTTTTTACACAGGAAATGATGAGAAACAGAGACAGAAAAAACTCAAATCTGTTTGAATATCTTGTTTTCATATAGACAGTAGCACACTAGGTAAGCACCAAACGCATTAACTTGTAATAAATCTCATAATAACCCCGTGTTTTGTAAGTACAGGCTCCTATATGCCATTATTGTATTTATTTATTAAGAACACAATATTGGTTAATATTATTAAAGGTGAGGCTGTCTCGTTTAGTAACTGATCAAACAAACAGAATTCTTGCAAACCGCCACTGACTTTAGGCTTATTTGTCTTTAAGCAGTCTAGCAAAGACATGTTGTAAAACCACAGTGCCTGATTGGTCCAGCCTGATTCAATAACAGATAAATAAAGATCTCGTTACGAAGCAACAGATCAATATGTTTGAATTACAGAACATTTTGTTTTCCGCTTCACATTTTGTACAGAGATTGATTCGATCCAATAAAAAGCTTTCGATGTTGTGTCTAAACTAAAACGTCGACTGTGTGTTAAATTGACATTGATGCGGTGGGCCGGCACAGGGAGGGGGGAAGCTCCATCCATCCGTAAAGGATTCGACAGATCTTCACCTCCTCACAATGTGCAAGCAATCTGTTCAGCAGCTGAATGAGATATGTACATTTTCTCCATCACAATTCTGGGCTGAAGGAGACATTTTCAGGCATGTGTAAGGATCTCCTAAAAATCTGAAAGATCTGTCTAGAACACCGCAAAACTAATTTTTTTAATATGGTGTATTGGGATTAAGTGTCATGTGCGTATGGTCAGAATACAGTGCATCCAGAAAGTATTCACAGCGCTTCACTTTTTCCACATTTTGTTACGTTACAGCCGTATTCCAAAT
>JAVSBV010050602.1:0-10910 GCA_033117975.1 Parotocinclus spilosoma
TTGAGGTACACATTTAATTCTGCCATGATTTGGGCAGCCGTGGTTTTATGTTTTTTGGATACAATCCAGGTTAGCACTCGAACATCCCTTTCAGACAGCTTCCTCTTGCGTCCACAGTTAATCCTGTTGAATGTGGTTCGTCCTTCTTGGTGGTATGCTAACATTACCCTGGATACCGTTTCTCTTAATACATCACAAACCTCCCACACTAAAATGACAGGTGTTTCAGTTTCATTGTCTAACCCCTGTAAATCGCCACATGCTGTCTTTACCTGCCTTTCGTTACATAGAAATTGTGTTTGAGCTTTGACACGGCAATCTCTGTTTTGTGAAAGCTTACAGCACAGCCAGAATTTTTTTGCCATAGAACACAAGTTTGTGAATCAAACTATATAACAATTTTTTAATTTAATTTTCATTTTTCTTCTTAAACATTTAGGAACATTCAGTTTCATGTTTAAATGTAATTTAATTTTGATATCCATATATTCTAGTGCTGTAGTACATGAGCCTGAGATTTTGCAGTCATGGTAAAGTATAGCAAGCGAGAATGCACACTTGTAGTCAAAATGCTGCCTTTCTTCCAAAATTGGGAACTCAATGCAGTGGCTAACGTACTTCAAAGTTAAATTCCTGTCCTGCATATGATATTTGTGAGACAATGAGTAGAGCTAGAGATTAAACTAAAGGTAAAAACTTTAATTTAACAAAGTTCAACAAAGATCAAATTGACAAGATAGTCATAATGTTTTGGATCATCTGGGTGTATGGGTATTAGAAAAAATTGTATTAGAAAATGAGTAACATTTGGAATATTGTGTTCTTACTCGACAGGACCCTGGAGAAACGGCTTTGCACTTTGCTGTACGAATTTCAGACCAGACTTCCTTGCCCTTGGTTGACTTCCTGGTTCAAAACAGGTGGGCATCTTCCTTAAACTACAGTGCTGTTTAGTTATACTGAGAGTTTGTAAATGTAATTGAAGTGTAAGTGTGTGTGTGTGTGTGTGTGTGTGTGTGTGTGTGTGTGTGTGTGTGTGTGTGTATACACAGTGGATCTCTGGACAGGCAGACAGAGAGTGGAAACACTGCACTCCATTACTGCTGTACTTACGAGAAGTCGGAGTGTCTCAAACTCTTGCTCAGGGGCAAGCCATTAGCTGATATAGGTCAGAATGAATACAACCATGTCAAATTAATTCAACAATCTATTGCAAGTTAAAGATGGACATTGTAAAAGGTCTGTGGATAAAGTTGCTCTTGTTCTTTCCTTTTTTGACATTGCAGTTAATCAGAATGGGGAGACGGCCCTAGATATTGCAAGAAGGTTAAAAAATGGCCAGTGTGAGGAACCCGTGAGTGTCTTTTTTTGCATACATTCCATCTTCAAGCACATTAAGATAGCATAGTATTTTTGATCACTGTATTTGGCCAAACGT
This sequence comes from Parotocinclus spilosoma, assembly GCA_033117975.1. Lineage (NCBI taxonomy): Eukaryota > Metazoa > Chordata > Actinopteri > Siluriformes > Loricariidae > Parotocinclus > Parotocinclus spilosoma. The sequence goes on from JAVSBV010050602.1 coordinate 1,439, forward strand.
TGGTCTGGAACCAGAGTAACAAGTACAGAAGCTCTTCAGGCTGTAAATCAACCCTGAAGTGAGGAAATGTGGGTTTGTATGTGTTTGCAGCTGGTGGAGGCTGCTGCTGGAAAGTTCAACCCTCATGTCCATGTGGAGTATGATTGGAACTTGAGGTTGGAGGAAATTGACGAGAGTGATGATGACCTGGACGACAAGGTTAGAACTTGTGTTCTTTTGACAAAAAGAGATTCAGATGTTTTTGCTACATAGACAATTATACAAGCTACAACTTGCAGTTAAACATTTTTAACGATTTACATTTACGGCATTTAGCAGACGCCGTTATCCAGAACGACTTACAACTCATACAGTCTTACAATTCAAGCAATGGTAGGTTAAGAGCCAGAGTCCAGTACCTTAACCGCGAGGCTACCGCAGTCCTATTGGTAGAGTCCATTTAAGATAACATATTTAGACATATCTACACACATGTCCATGTATCTGTCTATATATAGTGCTCCCAAAATTATAACATATCCCCTATTTTTTTGTGAGCAGTTTATATTCAAATGTGAAACATAGGAGTGTTTGAGATAATAAGGAAATGTAAGAAGTACATGAAATACAAAATATAAATATGGTATTGCTGCTAATTTGCAATTTGTGTGTGAAAAGTACGTGCAAGTGTGCTAGTATCTCTGCAGTTTGCTGTGATGTAGGGAAAGTATAACTTGGAGTCGTCATCAGCATCATTTTGGAGATGTAATAATCTGTCAGTGGTCATGAACTTTGACTGGATAGGTGCAGGGCAGTGGAAAAACTGAGCAGTCCGTTCACTACCAGTTGATAGAATAGTAAAATAAAAAAAAACATTAAACATAGTTGTGTACAATCGAAAAGTTATGACTGCCTTGTGTGTGATTAAGAAAGTATAACTGTAAATATATCAAATTTGGCCTCTAGCACATCAGTTTATCACGCATGTATGCAATTCTGTGGTATTCATATCTGTACGTGGCTCCATGCTTTTTATATATCTTATGTAAAAAATACTGACTAAAATAAACCGTTCTTTATTGTAGACTAAGATTTTTATACCTTGCCGTCAGTTATATCTGTACAACGATTTTGTTTCTTGTAGCAGCCTAGTCCAGTGAAGAAGGAGCGCTCTCCCCGGCCACAGAGCTTCTGCCACTCGTCCAGCATGTCTCCTCAGGAGAAACTCTCTCTGCCTGGTTACTTGAGTCATAGGGACAAGCAGCGGCTCTCTTATGGTGCCTTCGCCAACCCTGTATATAGCACGTCCACTGAAACGCCTGCCTCACCTGGAGCAGAGACACCCACACCAGCAACTAAGAGTAGCACCAAAGGTACAGGGCACAGCCATATGATTTTAAAAAGAGAAAGAAAAGAGGAAAAACAAATCATATTCATTTATAATAACTGTTACTTACTGCAATACATTTTTATGTTTTTGTGTGATGCAGATGAAGTTTAAAAAAATCCTTATCACCCACTCAAATAGTGCTTGCCCTGTAAGTCAAGTCATATTTGTTTATATAGCGCATTTACAATGGAGCATTGTCTCAAAGCAGCTTTACAATATTATGTTATCTTAAAAGGCCAATCCCAAATTGTGCAAACCTGGGGCAGCAGTGGAAAGGGAAAGGGAGGACCAATATTCAAACTGGGACCCATCCTCCTTGGGTGGTCTAGATGTTAATTGAAATAGTTAAATTTGTAGTAATAGTGGAATTAAGTAAATAATAACAGTTAAATAAAATCATGTAAAAGATATGCATATTGGCAATATTTTGTCCAATACACAGTCCCTCTCTGTGAGTGATCTCTTTTCTTCCCGTTCACTTTCATACTCGGTACTCGATGAATTTTGAGGAGAAAAACCTTGGGTAGGCAGCACACTTGCTTTAACTTCTATGAGTCAAGTCACTCACGATTCAGTACACAGTGATTCGGATTCACGAAGCACTTGCTCAGAGTCACTTCTATTATTACTTTTCACTTTCCGTCCATTACTCAACAAATTACCTAAGGTTGTTCAACACTTATTATAAAATAAGCTTTGTGTTATGATTTGGCCAACTGTAGGTTAATATAAAACACTCTTTACACACTGTACTATTATATAGACAAGTGGACACCCTTTTAATCGGTGAGCTATGCTATTTCAGTAATATTAACTTATATAAGGCATACATTTCTGGATTCTCTACAGACAAACAGTGGCAGTAAATTTGTCAGTTCTGAAAACCCCAGTGAGTCCCGATATATTACATTTATCATTGGATAGTGTATTAACTTGTTTGCTGCTTTTCTAAAACAAATTCCACAGAGAATTGGATTGCCAATTTTGAACTTTGCTGGGTTGCACAAAACCTTGATCTCTACTCTATCAGACACTTGTGAGCCAAGGCTTATTGTCTAACATGAGAAGCCAACCTCTCATTAAGGTTCCAAAATGTAATGGAAAGCCTTTTTCAGAGAACAGTAATTGCTTTTTAGCACATCTTCTAGACACAAGACACATTATACAACCTCCTAGTTGTTGTTGTTCTTTGAAGATTCTTGTTTCTGACGACTGGCAGTCGTCTCTGTTTAAAGAGACTTTGGGGCGGCTAAGTCCTTTTTTCCTGGCAACATCACCTGCTCTTTCAAAGTGATGTCCTATTCTCTTAATAGCTGACATTGAAATAGTTAGGCTTGTGTTGGCTTCATCAGGTGTGGCTGGATTTTGATCCACAAGACCTGTATTAACTTAAGTTTAATACGAAATGTTTAAATAAAATAATAAATATCTTGCTTTTGTCTTTTAAAACTTGTACATGTACCAGAAGGACTTTGGCTACACTGGGCTTCTTTATCAGACATATCTGCCATGCTTTGTATTTATAACACTTTATAGCCTATACGGAGGAAGTGACACAGTTATAACACAAAATAACAAAAAGGAAGCTACATTTAAATGGGTTGACTTGTTGCAGAAGGTGTACATCATCGCCTCTTTGTGTTTTGCTTGTTCCTGAGGGAAGAATGTATTGTTTAGAGTGAAAGGTCCTCATGGCTTTTGCATTTGTTCAGTGCACATGCTGGGGAGAATGCAAACCTCAAGCATGCCTTTTTTATGCTGTGGGCCATTGGCAGTTAGGCAGCTGCTGTGTGTTCAGCACCCAAACAGGAATGTTCAGCTCTAGGCCACAATTTATACTCTGTGGTTTTCATAGCAGTCACACCTGCTGTAGGTGCTGCCTATTACATGATCCTGTTGACATAAAGGAGTCAGCCTTTTGTAAACCTGATCTACAGGGATGTTCCTGAGAATTGTACAGTGCTATCCCGAATATCTAACACAACTGCTGACAGGGATGGTGGAGATATAACGTGGGTTAGTATCCATTAATGGGAGTATCCTAAATAAGACATGCTTAAACATTACCACCTTGTACTTAAAAATAGTCAATTGTTTTTCAAAGTCTTTGTCTAGTTATGTTTGCTCATGCTCAGCCTCTTTTGTACACACAGCAAGAGCCCCTTAAAGGCTTCATTACATAGTTTCATGCAAGAGCTGGAATTGGTATTTGAGGGCATGTGTAATATTCAAGTGGTAATCCCTTTTGTGTACATCCTAAATGTGGAGATATGATTAGTTACTAGAAGCTTGCAACTCATATTCTTAAAACATCCTAATTTTGGGCTTATGGTTTCATGCTAATTTAAAAATCATGTGCGTGTGAAACAAGCTTGTCGATTCCACCTTCAAAAATACCCTCATAAGTCCTTATCACAACAATAACAGCAAACAGCTGGTAAAGTAATAAGTCATGGTTTCTTTTTAATGGCTTAAAGGAGACTAATTATTATTTGAAAATAACAATAATAAATATGTTTAAATTGATGATTCTGATGTTTGGGGAATTCAGCTGCCATATTATATTCACATACTTGAACAACCAACACCCAGAAAGTGGGGGAATTTCACATAGCACTGTTGCATTCTTCATAGCCAAATTCAGAGGAACCGGGACTGGGGATGACAAGCCACATAGTGATCGTCCAAATACAGCTACAGATGAAGAAGCCTCAAGAATGGTTTGGTATTTGGTGTCCTGTTTCTTTTGGCTCAATGTGTATTCACATATAACATACAGGGGACCCTGTGTCTCTACATTCAGCTATTCCTGACTGAAGTGAAAAAGAATATCAATAAAGTTTTAAAAAGCAATACACAGGTACTACCTGTTTTATAATGGCTTATATAATGTTTTGCGATATGAGGTTTTGATTTTACATTGGAAATACGATAGTACACATAAATACAAATTCAGCCGAAACCGTACTCTGAATTTAGAATTTTCCCAGGCAAGCCATATGCAGCATACACAGTAGTCTCTTACACATTCCGATGAGAAACTTGGTAGCGTGTAATGTAGGGAATCACATGGCGACAGTGATGGGCGCTTGGAAATGCAGTGAGGAAAAGCAGAGGAAAAGCCATGGACATGCAGTAATCACCTTTTTTTTTCAATGCATAATTCAATAAATTACACAATATATTCAATACTTCTTTTTTTTTTTATATAAAAAAAGCTTTATGTGAATTATTGTGCTCAAGTGTAGTATTAATCAAATAGAAGGGTACATTAAATTCTTGATTGATTTTCCTGCTCGATTTCGGACACTGCCTCACATGATGTAGGGAGTCACTTGGGAGTGGTGAGCACTTGAAAGCGTAGTGAGGAAAAGTCTCGGTCGTGCAATTTTAAATGTGTAAGGAACGCTTTGCTATGATACAACCATTATTATATTCCTTGATTAACAATAAATCCAACATGTCAGTCATGCATAAATACAATTTCCAAATATCTGTTTCACACAGAAAATGGCAAAAACAGTTAAACATGCATTCTGCCACGGGAGAGGTACACTAGATGAAGTCATTCATTTTTACACACATGCTTAACATTGGGTAGGAGGGACTTGCTGATGGGGGAAATCAATTGCACTGCATCTGTACTACCTAGCCTCCAATTCTCAGCTTGGATATTTAATATGGGGTCCACGCATGGCGGATTGATTCATTCAGTATCTTTCTATGGATTTGTCAGACTGTATCCCCACTGTAAATCAGAACTCCAGTACATGATAAGATTTTCTCACATTATCATTTTACATTTGTCAAATGACATGACCTTTTTATTTGTAAGTGTAAACAGCACAAAAGAGTGGACATTTTCTTGTAGGTTTTAAACAGAAACCTTTAGTTATGTGCAATTAAAAGAAATCACTAAAACATATTTTTAATTGTAAACCTAATGATTTTGTTGTAGCTTACTCTTGTATCTTAGCACATTTGTTAATGCATTGTGTCACCTTAAATAATGTAAAAAACCATGTGCCATTGTGAGGGTGAAATCCTGCAAACCGACAGATATTGCAAGGCTATTTCATGATTCAAATGTCATAAATGTCATTCTTTTTCAGTACCATCCACTGGCCCTCCCACTTCTCTTCCACTGGGCTCTCAGCCATGTCCAAGTGGCAGCTCCACTCTTTCAAAGAAAAGAGCTCCTCCACCTCCACCAGGAGGCCATAAACGCACACTCTCTGACCCTCCTAGTCCTGTCCTTCAGGGACCCCAAAGCAAAGGTAAGCCAGAATGACTTCCTGGAAGGAGTGCTAACTTTAATTAAATTTCAGCTTTCCCTGAACTATTGTACACTGTTATTTTTCTGTATCAAATAAACAGTAATGGTGAATTACAACTCTAGAAATACACTGCTCACAAAAATTTGATTGCTCATATTTCACAAATTTTTGTAAACAGTATTTGTAATATGTCAGTTTGGTCAATATGTGCAATTTTCTTCTTTTAATTTAGCAATCAACACATGTCATTTGATAAGTGATGCCCAAACCTTTGCATAAAATTGTATTATTAAAATTGTATATAGCGATTATATACAGAGGGATGTGTGTATTGACTTTGAGATTACAGACTAATCTCAACTGTATCTTTAACATTTGTGCTAAGGTAAGCTTCTTCACAGACTCAGTTTTCCTTCACATTTTGCGTGTGCCACCTTTCAGAGACTGACAGGAAGAACAGGATTGGTCAATCTTTTATTACCTGTCCAGTAATCTTCTGACATCAACCATTAGCATTTTCACTCTGGTTGCATTTCCTCTTTTCTTAATCCAGACAAGGCTGAAATGTATCCACCTTCACATTTATATTTATTCAGTTGAATGTGTCATGATGCAGGTACTTAGTGAGTACTTACTTAGTCATTACCAGTCAGACTAGGAACTAAAAACAAGTTCTCATTTTAACACTTAGGTCATAGAAAATAAGAGCTAGAAGTTGCGGATTAGTTGACAAAAAACACACACAAACATCAGGAACAACAAAAGTGCCAGGAATAGGTGAGACTTTACAGGATTCAAAATGTTAGTCTTTGGACAGATTTGGAAGGAAGAGAATGACAACCATTCTGATTGGTGTGGGAAGCTCATTCACCAGTGAGGAGCCAGGACACAGAAAGATTGAGGTCTGGCCTTGCAGGTATGGCTTAATCTTACAAAAAGACTGAAAAAGTTGAAGCTGATGAGCTGACGTGGTATGCAGGGGTGTAGTTGTGAACCATGTAAATAGTATGGAGCAGAATAATTTGTAGCCAAAAAAGCTGCAACAAGAATTGATCTCCCTAGGTGGCAGATCAGTTCAGTCTTGTCCAGATTGAGCTTCAGATGGTGTTTTTCCATGTAGGAAGAGATATCAAAAAGGTAGATACCTGTTTTAAAATTGGAAGGTGGATGGAGGAAATGAAAAGTAAAGTTGATAAATCAATACATTTATTATAAGGCATTTTAACAGTATCCTGATAATGCAAGCATGCCTGGGCTTGTTTCGTGGAGGGCAGTGCAAGTGCAAAAGCAGCGGGGGAGTTAGAAGTGAGGGACAGTCGCGCTTAAGTGCAGACCAAGACAACGGGGCTCAGTGTGAAAGTGCCCTAAGTGTACAGGGAGAACAATTAACCACTGATCACTGGGGAATTCCGATCGCAATGAGGTGACAAAAGTAAATATCACCAAGTTATCTAATTTTGATCTTGTAGACATTTTAAAGAGAAACCAGGCCAGCTGTCAGTGACATGTTGGTCATTGTTGTGATATATGGTGAAGGTTAAAGGCAATGGCCTGGAAAAGCATTGGACGCATGGATGGTACTGGATCCAGGGGCAGGTTGTCGGACAATTTGTGATCATCACCGCTTTATTTCCAGGAAGTGGTTCAAATGTTAAGAATGGGTTTGCTGCACCTTGGTTGGATTGCAGGAGGAAGACTGCATTTTAACTGATAAACAAAATCTTACAAAATGAGTGCTACAATCTTCAGCACCAACTCCAAAGAGATAATGTTATAGGGGTTGTAGGTAGAGAACTTGAGCTTTGAGGTAAAGTACATGAGTTGGTTTTGGAGTGAAAGAGCCCCGTTTGAACTGCGTTGACAGAACAGTGCCATTATCATGAAATCTCTCAGATCGATGGGTCAGAGCGAAGTGTGGTATAACATGAGCAGGTGATTGTGATTGTTCGGCTAAGAAGTGATACCTAATTTTTGTAAAACCAATCTTCTCTGGTCTACAGGGAGTGATGTGACACCTCCATCTGCAACCCGAACGTCCCCTGCCAACAAGTTTGAAGGGATTCAGCAGCAGCAAAGGTCCGTTAATCATGTGGTTATAAAACAGTAATGCTAAACAAAACACTGCAAAGTTCACCACTGCAATCCTGTATTCCTTTTACAGCACTACTTCTAGCAGTACAAAATCTACTCTTGGGCCAAGAGTACTACCTAAACTACCTCAAAAAGGTGAGCTGTATATAACTTGTTAATATTAAAACATACTTCAGTCATCCTGTAGTAACTCTAGTCTAGACTGACATAGACCAGGGGAAGATAATATAATTTATAAATCATACACATATCAATATACCTGAGATTCTGTCTCTCTCTATCTATTTTAGTGGCATTGCGAAAGACTCCATGTGGTGTCCCCTCAGTGGACAAACCAAACCAGGGTCCTGAGGTTCTGCAAAAACCCATGCAGGTGCTGGACACTCCCTCCAGAGCTGCAGATTCCATCACCAGGCCCACTGAGCCGCCACCCAAAATTCCCCAGACAGCAGAAAGACCCCAGCCAGGCGAGATTCCACCCAAGCCGCATGTTTTAGAGTTACCCCCTAAACCCCAACTATCAGATCTTCCCCCCAAACCACAGCTGTCAGAATTACCTCCCAAACCCCAGCTGTCTGATCTGCCTCCTAAACCCCAATTGAAAGATCTTCCACCTAAGCCACAGCTGTCAGACATTGCCCCAAAACTCCCGGCATCTTTGTCTACAGACTCACAGCAGAAGCAGTCTACACTAGATGAAGCAGTTCCCAAAGTGCAGCTAGCTGATTCTCAATCTTCCAGCCAGCAGGCAGAGCTATCACCGAGACAGGCCAGCGAGGATACAAATGGGGCACCGGTGGGTGCTGTGGAGACGCCCGTCCCTTTGCCACGCAAGATAAACACGGTGAGTAGCGCCAAGATGTATTAAAAAAACAGTCCTTTAACAAAATATCGTACCTACCGTAAATTATACAGTGGGGCCAAAGGTCTGAGACCTGAAACAATTTGTGAAAATGCTTCTATTTTACTTTTGTCATAATATTAAGAAAATATTTTCCATTATTACATTCTGTATATTACTGGATATTCATATACAGTCGAGTCTGGTTAATGGGACCACATCGGGACAAGATTGTTGTGGTCCTGATAACTGGCTGGTCCGATTAAACGAACATGCCCTATGTTACAAGACGGGGCGTGCTATGTAACATATTATATGTTAAATGTTTATTAAACCTTCATTATATATTATTTACACGTATAACGAACATACAAACAAGAACTACTGTTGCTTAGGAACTTTGTTTATTGAAAAGCGCAATTGTCGTTTTTGCCAATCCGGTAAGTTCCACCAACCGACGCTGACTAGTGTTTGATGGTTGTTGCTTGATCTTATCCAGGAAACCATTTTTTTTAGCTAACGTCAAGTCCCGCTGTGGCATTTTGGCAGGGGAGACAAGACACTCACAGTTCACTGACTAAAGTGTTCTGATGGAATTTGTTGCACGTGTTGCACTCGTGTTTACGCTTGACTTCAATTCACCGAAAAGCGGCGATGCAGATGCATCTAATATCCACGCTGCTGGCTACTGGGTGCTTCGTTGTGGGGAAGAAAGTGGTGGGTGTTTTCACCTGCCGCCGGTTTTGCTCTTGTCAACACAACTTTTCGTATTTTTTTTATTTTGACAAAAGCATACATTCTTCTGGAGAGCACAAAGATCCTCCCATAAATCGCTGATCGCTAGGTGGCGACTTGTGGCTTATTTTTCTTATTCTCTCACGTTCTTTGGTCCGA